>PISX010000071.1:0-255000 GCA_004024625.1 Mellivora capensis | reverse complement strand
TGCTAAGCTGTTACTCTATTCAGGTGCAAATTTTGGAGGAAATAAAAATAAAAAATTCTGGGGGCGCCTGGGTGGCTCAGTGGGTTAAAGCCTCTGCCTTTGGCTCAGGTCATGATCCCAGGGTCCTGGGATCAGAGCCCCACATCGGGCTCTCTGCTCAGCGGGGAGCCTGCTTCCTGCCTGCCTCTCTGCCTACTTGTGATCTCTGTCAAACAAATAAATAAAATCTTTAAAAAAATAAAAATAAAAAATTCTGTAAAATAGTCTATAAAAGATGTGAAATGTGTATAGCTTTTCTAGAGGTAGCAGTGATTTGAACAAAACTATGAGATAGTTTGACGTTTACATTGTTACATTTAAAGGAGTTTCCATAGATTGAATGAGAAAATCCACATTCCACAAACTGAAATAATTTCACCTTAGGAACTTTAATTTCCTGCATCACACTTAACAGCTAATATTCATATTTTTATAAAATCTTCAAAAATTAACATTTTAACAAATGTGCATACCCATCAGAAATCTTAAGGTATCAGAACATACTGATTCCTTCACACAGTTATGTTCTCTTCATGTATATTAATAGTCTGTGTAGATCTGTTAGAAACTGAATTTCTCCATCTTCCTTTGATTTGGATGGCTGGGCTGGTTCCATCTGAAAACATGTTCTTCCTATCCTTGGAAGTGGTTTGGTTCCCCCATGCTTAGTAAGTTCAGTAAAGCCTGAAAAGCCATCAGAACTCCAAGAATGGGAGCCAGCATGGATAGCAACCACGGAATGCACTGTTGCTGGATATTCAGACAGAAATACAAATGCCAAAAAGAAGTAAGGAAAAGTATAGTCCGGATCAGTTCACATAAAAATTCCACAGTGCCTAGAGCTCAGTGTAGTACAGTCAATAGTTATGTTGGTAATAATACCTAGTCATACTATTGATATATTACTAGTCCCTTCCTCGCAATAATTAATTTGATAGAGATTCCCGGAGAAACTTGCTCCACATTGATTTTCCATATTACAATTTTATTCTCACATTATTCAGAAGAATGTGTAGATAGTAGGTTAAGTTATATTATTATTCTGTATTGAATGGGAGTAGCTGGGACATGGAACGGATGACAGATATTATTGAAATGAACAAATGTTCATTTTGTTAAATTTGGAATCTTGGGTCACAAGAATTTCATCCTTATGGTTCTTTTGCTGAGCATATGGAGATGATGTTTTAAACACCAAAATGTTCAGGACTTTGGGTCGTTGTGGGACTTCAGCTCTCATGTCTGGCAGGGAAGATTAGCTCATGGTCTTTGTATTGAAATGCATATTTGAGAAATACGCGGGGCACCCGCTTGACCTAGGTTTTGGTATTAATATATTTACTTGTGGTCAGACTCCAAGAAATTTTTCGTTTAACAAAGCGTCAAAAATCCAGAAGAGCCAATGAAATTATGATGTGATTAGCTGCTTTGGGGCGGTAGGAGTACAATGCTTTATCCAGAGCACCCTGATTGTGAATGGAGGCATATTTCTTCCCATGTGACAACTGTTAACTTCCACATCTACGTGATCGCATACATTTATTTATTTACTCAGTGACCCCTAAAATACTTCCAAATGCCTACCCTGTGCGAGATACTTTGCCAGGCACTGGGGATTCAGAGGTAGAATCTATACTATTCTGTGTCCTCCGGTTGCTTCCAATCAAGAGAGGAAGAAAGATAAGCTGTAATGCTGTATGAACACTTTAATAATGGTCTGCAAAACGTATGGTCAGATAAGGTTTATGGAACTGTGTGTTCCTTTAGCCAGTGTTTAATCCAATCATTATTATTGGAAAATACCAGTATTTTATGTCAGCACACATGCAGTATAACATAGAAGAACAAAATGTCTTTTCAAATTACCTAATAAGTCAGGATGCAGTTTTTGATATGAATTTTTACTCCTGTGGCCATGATGAATGCAGTTTATCAAGAAATCTCTATGTCCTTTCTCAAAACACGTAAGGATATAGACATATCTTTAAAATATAGATACTTCAATTGTTTCCCAATACAAGTTCAGATTAGCAATAATACTTATTTCCAGTTTATTTTCTTTTTTAGCTCATCATTTTAATTACATTTAGTTTTCCTTCAACCTTTCGGCCTCATTAGTAACTATTACTTTTCAGGAATCTAAAGGATGGTATCTTTTTTTTTTATGATTTTATTTATTTATTTGACAGAGATCACAAGTAGGCAGAGAGGCAAGCAGAGAGAGATGGGGGAAGCAGGCTCTCCAACTGAGCAGGGAGCCCAATGTGGGGCTCGGTCCTGGCCATGACCTGAGCTGAAGGCAGAGGCTTTAACCCACTGAGCCACCCAGGCGCCCCTAAAGGATGGTATCTTTAAATGGTTTTTTAAGAACCTCCCTGCTGATGATCATTACCCTCACACACAGTGGATATTCTATTTCTATATAATTAGAAAGACCAAACATGAAGTTTTTAAGCAACCAAAATTCCTCAGTAGACTATAGAACGTTTATCCATAGGTCCTTTAAAATTAGACCCATGGCTTAAAGCCAAGTAATATAGATTAGGGGGGTTGGTAGTTCGGTCAAAATATTACCTACTGAAAAATATAAATGACAGCATTTTGCTTGCAATCCCAGAGTAAGGTTTTGCATATCCGTTTTGAATAACTTTAGTGAAGTTAAGTGATTTGGAATTGAATCCAGTGGGCTAAGCTGGTGAGACAGCTCAAAGCTCTGGCAGGTCAAGGAAATCATGGAAGTGGAGTCATCCCCGATTTCAATACATTTCATTGTAGAAACGCCAGCGCCATTGGACTCTGAGCATGGCTGCATCTTGTTATATGTATAGAAGTTTTAAAATCAATTTGATTTTCGCTGGTATGATTCTCTAGTGTACTTAATATGCTATGGACGGATTTCTGAGGATAGTAAGAAGCAGTTACACTTCTCATGAATATATAGCGAATGAGGCACTCTGATTTATTATTCCATTCAATCTTAGAACATGCTTATGATTTTTAAAAAAAAGGAAAAGAAGAAGAAAAATTCTAAGGAGTACAACTGGTAGATCTCAGTTTTAATTCTCTCACTAGGTGACTTTAGGTAAATACTTTAACAGCTTTGTGCCTCCGTTTGTCCACCTGTAAAATTCGATGAAACCTCCCACCTCTGAATTACTACAGACATTTTTATGAACAATGAATTTTGAGGTTTTTCAATGTATGTATTCAAAATTAAATTATCCCCATGTTTGAGATATCAGTTTCCTTTTATTTATAAAAAAAAAAAATCTCCCTTCTTCCTCATGATTTTTAAAAAATTTACATGACATTTAAAGGAGATAGAGGACAGTGAAAAATTCTCCAGACCCCCCCAAAAATGTATTAATAGCACAAGTTCTGAAATTCCAGAGAATTCTAAATAAATCCAAGATACACTAATTCCAGAAGCAATGTGTATACAAACTTGCAATAAATTTTTATGGTGAATTTTAAAGTTGCAACTCTTAGTTTACTATAATTTCCCTGGCATTAACCTTGTTCTTACTCCTCTTTTTGGAAATGGAGTTAATATTTAGATCATTCTGTAGCATACCCTCTCCAGTAGTATTGATTTTCTTTTCTCTTCTGTTCTCTGACCTCAGTAAAGTGCCAAACATCACAAGGGAAGAATTTAATGTAGAATTTATTTTTTAAGATTTTATTTATTTATTTATTTGTCAGAGAGAGAGAGAGCACAAGCAGGCAGAGAGGCAGGCAGAGGCAGAGGGAGAAGCAGGCTCCCGGTTGAGCAAGGAGCCCAACATTGGACTCATCCCAGGACCCTGGGATCATGACCTGAGCTGAAGGCAGTGGCTTAACCGACTGAGCCACCCAGGCGTCCCTAATGTAGAATTTAACACCAAGAAATTAGTAGAAGTCTGTGTCCTATTGATAGAGGAGAAAATTATTTAACCTCGTTTTCTGTGTCACTGATCTTTTTAATGCCCAATGCAAGTTTTCTTAAAAACTTCTCAAAACTGTATGTTGTGCGGCATTTTGGTGATTGTTAAATGCACCAGTTAGGCTAACTGCAGGTGAACTTTGACCCCATCCGCATTGTACCTCTAAGATCGGATTGTTGGAAAAAGAGAAAGTAAAAAGCCCAGGAAATTGAAATTAAACCCATTTCTAAAATTAAGTTTAATGATTAGAATGTAGTGTTTATTTGGGAGTTAAACCTGTATAAAGGCAGTTCCTGTTGCACAGAAGGCCAGGCCCTGGGCTGAGGCCCTTGGGAAGCGGAGAGCAGAGCCTCCAGCCCAGCCTCAAGGGTGTGACTTTGCCGGGGCAAACCATAGTCCCTACAACCACAGCTGGTCTTCCAGGCTCCGCTTGCTGGCCAGAGTACCACGCACCCCCTCCACACCCCCAGCCAGCTCCGGAAACGTCTGGATGTTTGACTGAAATCCCCACTCTTCATCCAAATGTTAGGGAGCACACGTGTCTTAGGTAGAGGCACAGCCCCAAACCAAAATAGTTTCCTTGACTCAATTTATTCTTCAGTGTACAATTGAACGACACCTTTCTTTCCACTGGGAGCATTTTCTCCAAATGTTTTCCACCAAGTGTTGTCAACAACAGTCCAGTCCTGTCCGGGTCCCTAAGGAACATAGAAGCCCTTTTAGTGCTAAGCAGTTTGCTAGCCCCTGGGGCTTCGGCCTGGGGCACTGCCTCGGAATGCTAGTTTCAGGCTCCAGGGAGTAGAACCCCCAGGGGAGGAAGGAAAGAAGAGAGAAGTTATTTCCATAGAAGGGATGGGTGGATGTCAACGTTTTAACCCTTCATCCAGACGTCAGGCATTACATATTGTACCTTGCATAATTAGCAAAACCTATACACATGCAGGGTGCAGTATCAGAACGATCTTGTTTATTGAATTCAAGTTTAGCCTGAGAAGAGTAATTTATCAATTGAATTAGCTTTTTGCCCTGTCCCATGACCATCAACTGAACAGGTCATCTGACCTACTCGTTTGGCTCTTAAAATTAAATAAGCTCCGAAAACATAAGGTATTTTTGCCCTTGGAGGCCACGGCAGACATAAACATTAATATTTTCATGTCTTGGTTAAAATTCAGTGCTATGATTTTAGCTCCGAAAGGAATTTTTGAAATGTCAGAAAGGAACAAAAAGACAAACATCACAAACTTTCCCATTGAACTGAAAATATCAAGTATGCCTTCAGCTATCCAAACGGATCAGAATGCGCTTTGTCATTCATAGGGATGAGTTCGTGCTTAAAAATCCCTTATGACAATTGAGGATTGAAAATAGCATTGCTTTATATTTCTTCACAAACCAGATTGAATTAAATTAAGAGCAAACAGTATTTGTGCCCCTCCTTAAGGTAGAGGTGATAGGGTTACCTACTGGGCAAGGTCCTTCTGCCCTCAGAAAGCAGATTTTCTAGCCAGGGAAAACTAGGCTTGCCAAGTTGAAACCCCACAACATCAGGTGGTTGAATGAAGACTATAAGCATTTGGAATGTCAGCAGGGAAAGGAATGGATCAACAACACTTGCAGAAGTTGGGAAAGGCTTTACGGAAGTGCAGGGACCTGGGTGGCATTCCCGTTATGGACAGGCACCTTGGGAAGGACAAAAACATAAGTCAGAGCCCGTGGATGTGAGGAATGAAGGCCCAACTAGAGGAAAGGGTTTGTGCTTGCTGATAGAGAAAGGCGACTTGGCTCAGCTTAATGGAACAAGGTTATTGGAGAACCTGGATGCCTGGGGGAGGAATTTTGAGTGGATTATGCGATGCAGACCCTGGGAAGCTATTGCATGGTTCTTGAGCAGAGGTGTGCCATGATATTTAAGAGATAGTAATTACCCTCGTGCTTTGAAAGGTGCTAAAGAATCTGTTGCCTGTTTTGGGTTGATCCTATCCCCCACCCATTGGATATTCCATTTTTGCTCTCATTGGGCCTCATTGGCTTTTCACTGCTCATGTTTGCTTTAGTGTGGCATATTCTCACATCCACCCTTCTTGCACTTCTAGTTTCTTTTTGTCTTTTTTAAAAGATTTTATTCATTTATTTGAGAGAGAGAGATCACAAGTAGGCAGAGAGTCAGGCAGAGAGAAGGGGAAGCAGGCTCCCTGCCGATCAGAGAGCCTGATGCGGTCAATCTCAGGACCCTGAGATTATGACCTGAGCCTAAGGCAGAGGCTTAACACACTGAGCCACCCAGGTGCCCTGCACTTCTAGTTTCTGATGGCTTTGTAAGGGCAGAACCAAGGTGGGGTGGAAATTTCACCTGGAATGTGGGACCACCTGGTGCTGAGGATCCTGGAGAGAACACAGGAGCAGGAACCCTGTGGTCTCAGGCTCTGTGGCCTCCAGAGCACTCGGTAGGGGTGTGGCAGGCAGGATTCATGGGCAGTGGTGAAGGTCACGGCCAACTGGCTCCATGAACATTTGCTTTTAGAGTCCTGGTGTAGACATGTCCCCAAGCAGCGGCTTCCAGTCACGTCAGTCCAATGGATCCATTTTATGCCCTTATTATCCATTACTCCCCAACTTTAAGCCACCCTACTGTTTTCTTTGACAGTCTGACTTAAGATATATTTAAACCTGGCCTCTAAAAAAGATGTTCCTTCCATATTATAATTTTCCCTCCTCTAACTCTACACAGTTAAGATATCTCTCTGCGTTTTTGTAACTTTTTTTCCCATAAGGAGAAATAGAGTGAGAAAGAAAGTAAGCTTTTTAATTTCTCGATTGTCTCCAAACACATTCATTAATTTTGGAAAAGTAAAATGCATTTAACCTAATGGAATATTTATAAAAATTGGAAGCTCATTGTCAAGTAAATCTCATTTATTTAATCCAGTATTAGACTGCTTTTTTTTTTTAAACCAGATGGAAAACATTAGCAGTAATAGTGAACAAACATATCCAGGCTCCCAGAGGTCATTTTTAACCACCATTAACAATCTGGTTTCACAGATTAGTAATATACAAAAGGCAACGGTCCAGTAAAAGATACAGAAAAGCATCTGTGCTCCTTATTTACCTAACATTTAACCATTTTAAAAAACCCTTTATAAGTGAGACATTTGAATCTTCGAAGCTCCAAATTGGCAGGTTTTACTGAGAAGTTGTCACAAAGTATCTATTTGAGATAAGATACCGATGTAAATTATTAATAAAAGCTCCACAAAGCCGATGACGAGGAAAACTCAATATTATCTGTAGATTTGCTTGTGGTTCAAAGTAGTTCCCATGCACTAGCCATGTGTTTAATAGTTTCACACCTATGTCAACCTCCTCACTGTGAAGTAGAAAAGAAACACATGTTTATGTATCATAGTTCAAATTTTAAATTTAATTATCCAACTGAAATGTAACACAAGTTAAACAGTGCACAAAAAACAGCAATGAATCAAGAAGGTCTATAATGTGATTAAGACATGGCTTCCAGAGTTGCCTATTCAGAAATGGACGGTCTCATTTAAATCATGTTTCGAGTGGCTGGGACGGTGGAAGGACCGTAAACTCTCCTTCTGCCTGGCAGATGGTTGCAGACGTAGACGCATGCTTGTTCCTTCTCTTGTTCAGACTCAACATTTTATGTGAGGATGAAACAGCTATGCATCTAACTGATTGGCTGAGACCAGAGTAAACAGTAGTAAAACTGCCCATAATATGCATTTATTTTCATCTCAAAATGCCATTATTCTTGGTTTATGTATTCATGATTTATTATCAAACTTCATGTTACTCTTCTTTCAGATCATAGTATTTTCTAGGAATCAGAGTGAAGTGTATATTTTAAATGCTTCACAGATATTTTCATTATTCTACATGGAGACGAAAGCCAGGATTTGAATGCTCAAAACCTATAGAGAGAGATCATGATCTAGATAGTAGAGAAATGATATGATCTAGATATGATCTAGACAGATATGATCTGTCTATGATAAACAGATATGATCTAGATAGTAGAGAAAAGGCCTGTTATTAAAGAACTGAGGGATACCTGAGATATTATTGTCATAATGATGGGAAGAGGGGCACCTGGGTGGCTCAGCGGGTTAAAGCCTCTGTCTTCGGCTCAGGTCATGATCCCAGGGTCCTGGGATCGAGCCCCGCATCGGGCTCTCCGCTCAGCAGGGAGCCTGCTTCCTCCTCTCTCTCTGCCTGCTTCTCTGTGACCTCCATCTTTCAAATAAATAAAATCTTAAAAAAAATAATGATGGGAAGAGAGGGGAAGCATCTTTTTATCACTATGCACATATGCAGGAATATTTGCATATATGTATATACATACACACACATATATGTATCCACTCATTCCTGCAAATGCTTACTCCCAGAGGTCGTCAGGTAGAATGCAGAATCCCCATTTATAATATCACATTAAAAATTTTCCTGTCTGTCCTTGATTCTGTAGGCCACTGCTTTGTGCAGAAATTCTGTTTTCCTCTTTGCAGGAATTTTTACCTTGATAGTGAAGTCTCCCAGTATTCCTACCAGTGCCTAGGGCCATTATATTCTATTTCTTGCTGAGGAAGGGAAATGAATGAATGGTGAGGAGAGAATTGAAATGATGCATTCTGGACTGTACTATAGTTTAGAATATATGACTTCCTGGGGTTCCTTTCGGTGACAACTGAAGACACTTTATTGAATACCTATGATGTGTTCAGCATTCTGCTAAGCACTGGCCATGCAGGAGACACAGAGTCGCTGTCCTCCAGTAGCACACAGCCTGGAGGTGGGGGTGTGTGGAAAGTGAATAAGCAGACAGCACCATGGGTGCAAAGGAAGGAGCTAATCCAGGGGGTCCAGGAAAGGGGAATCCATGAAACCCGAGAGCACCTTGGTCTGTCCTCTTGCACATGAAAATGGCTTAAGTCTATTACGTGGATTTTTGCAGAGAGCAGGTTGAAGTTGGAAAAACAAATTCTGGTTACCTAAATGATCAGATTCCTTTAGTTTATTTATGTCTTCTAGGTTACATTGACTCAATGTATGACTGTACACAAAGCCATTTTCTTAGCTTGCGGTCATTCTAGTTAGCACATGAACAAAATAGGGAAGAGCAGCATCTGACCTTTATCCACAACCTAGTTTTCATTGGTTGAAGACCAAGTCCTTCTGAAACTATCATCAAGGATGTGACTATTACAAAATAGCAACTTATTTCAAATACACCTCTGTTTTAGGCTGATTAAAAAATAAAAAAACTATCAATTTTTAGGAAAACTCCAGGCTTATACATTCTCTCCCAAGGAGAACAAAAGCCTTCTCCTGTTTCTTTCTCACTGCCCCCAAGTTTTGGGGTTTGCCCAGGAAGGCAGGAGATTTCTGCTTCCACAGCCTTGACGGTCTGCAGTTGCTGCTAGGGTCCCTCACATCTGGAAGGAGAGGAACTCTGATCAGAATTCTGGAGACAGATCCGTTAACAGTTCAACCTCCTCTTTTGCCCATGGAGCAAGCACCTACGTTGTAGGGGGTGGAGAGCAGTGGGGGAGGGAAGGGGGCTGCCACTTCAGGCTAGGCAGATTGCGTCCTCTTTTCCTGCAGCTCTCACTGTACTTCAGGGGAATTGTACACGAGTAAATGAGGACAGCGTTTGGTTCTGAGAACTCCCACTTTCAAGTTCTATTAACCAAGCTCCTTCATAGATATTAAAGGAAAACGAAAAGAGGGGCACCTGTGTGGCTCATTCGGTCGAGTGTCCAACTCCTGGTTTTATGTATTCATGTCGGGATCTCGGGGTTATGAGATCGAGCCTGGCGTGCGGCTCAGCGCTCAGCGTAGAATCTGCTTGGGTTTCTCTCCCTCCCCTTTGTGCTCTCCCTAAAATAAATGAATAAAACATTTTTTTTAAAAAAATGAAAAAACTTTCAGAAACTAGACTACACAAAACCAATATTTTTTCTTCTTTTTTTTAAAAGGTGAGCACACGCAAGAGACAAATTCACCTCATTCACTCAAGAAGGATGTTGAAAATATGGGGAAAGGTAAAGAAGAGTTTTAATTCTGTAGAAGTTCTCTTAGCTTCAAAAGACCATGGAGATAATAGGAGGATATTTTCGTTCTATACCATACTTTAAGCTTGACAAGCAACATATGAATAATATATGGACCATTGGGTGGATATAATTGAGATTAATGCATACATATCAATCAATACATGACACTGTAATATAATACTTTAAAATAATATATTACATTGATTTATATTCATGGATTTCTGCACAAAATCTATCCTATGTCTATGCAACACTTTTTAAACTGGTAAAATATTTCGTCTTATAATAATAAATTGCCATATATAACAGTTCTCTGGAGAGTTATTTGTAAAGATTAGTAAAATGACTCTTCTGTTTTTCTTTATTAGAAGAACTTCAGAAGGTTTTATTTGAACAAATAGATTTACGGAGACGACTAGAACAAGAATTCCAAGTGTTAAAAGGAAATACGTCTTTCCCAGTATTCAGTAAGAAATAACTTTTATTTTATTGCATTATGATACGTGATGACTTTTCTATTATTAGGCTTAAAAATTGTCTCAAGTATGAAGTGCTTGTATAAAATGCCAAGGGGCCTTCCCATGGCCTCTGTCTAAATGTTTGGAAATTTTAGTCTGTTATATATGCTTTGATTCAGCTCACCAAAAAAATTTCTTATGAGAAAATTTTGGTATTTATTATATCTATATATGTGTATCTGTGTATATGCATTATGTGTATTTAAAATATGTAGGCAAATATATCATTAAATATGTAGTCATATTTAAGTACTCTGATATTTTTAGATTATATATCTATATATAGATAGAATTTTTGCTTATATATAAACAAAAGAATCACTCAGGTATTTTTATTCTCCAAGGTAGAAAAAACAAAGGAACAATTAATTTTTATTCTTGGATATAGCTGGAGAGATTCCTGGTGCTTGAAATGTGTATAAATATGGAGATTTAAAATTTAACAATTCAGTACACATGCATTTCTTTTATTGACTGAGATTAGTATAATTTAGCAGTTTTGGATTCTCCATATTTAATGTTAAAATTCCATTCCAAATTTGGTGGCAGATACGGTAGCGTAAAAACAGTTGGTTCTATTCCCAGAGGCCTAGAATTTAGTGCTAGGTATCCACATTTCTAAAATTCACCAGCCTTGGGCTGGGTCACATTTGGACAAATACATCACAGTGGTATATTTTGAAACTTTTTGGAGTTTCCTTTAGTCCTGTTCTTCGCTCCAGAGAGAGGATGGTGGGAAAGAAATCAGTATGTAAACCTATGCTTTGAATTCTATACATTTAATATCAGTTTTTTCTGGGACCCATTTTAAAAATGTCAGCGTGCCCCTTGTTATGAATCCAGAAACGTCAAAACTCACATGGGCAATTCCTGTGTGAGGGCCACAGACCAGCATCTGGGAAATTTTTCAGTGCTTGTGACAATTTTAATTACAGAAGCATGGAGGTCTGCGTTCACCAGGGCTTCTCCAATGATATTGTCAGCACAACTAAAAGATGTGCCTTCTCGGGTTGAGGCTTTGAAGAGGACTGGGTTCCTGGCACATCTCAGACTGAGTTCCACTGAACACTTAGATAGGGATAGAAACAGAGGATGCATTGATGGGAGAGTGCTCTGACCACAAGGAACAGTGGGGTCTGCCAAGTTTGTGATCTCTCGGGACCCACAGGGGAGGCTCTTTCAGGCTTTGGAATTTCGAGACTGCCTGCTGAGGCCTCCAGTAAGATGGAAGTGTGGAGAATGGCCTGTAGCTTGTAATAGTGTGTTAGGATTGTCATGACGTTGTGGCTTCGAGAAAGAGAAAGAAACGTTTAGAAAATATCTCTGACATCTTAAAAACAAGGGCTTTCAAAGGATCCACGATTCTCTCATTTCTAAAACAGTATTTTAACACCCAGTTCCTTGCCGCAATGAGCAGACATTGAATTATTTGTTTCCTATAAGCAGATGTTTACCTCATTGTTGAGTTTGCAAGTCCTTGTGTTTATGTCCGGTAGAGTGGGCCAAAGTTCCAACGAACCACTAAAAATACCCACCTAACTTCCCGTAAAGTCAGTGTATCTGTAATTTATCCCCTTGATAAAAGCTAATTAATCATTTCAAGGAATTAAGTAATTTATAAGGATTGGTACATTTTCCTTCTTAATTGCCTGGCCATACAGTAGGTACATACCGGTTTCTGTTAAAAAGAAGTTAGAATATCATGGTACAAGCGGCCCATTTTGATTCAGACCTTTCATTCATCCTTTTGCATTAAAGCTAATCCTCTGTGATTGCCATATACATGAAACACTTCAATTAAAGAACAACAAAAAATTTTTCCTGTTTTTTATCTGCAGCATACTCCACTGACCAAGGAAGTGGCATGTGTGTGCCCAAGTTTGAATAATGCGTGGTTTAGACATACCACAAAGAGGCAGTTAATTTCACACCAATGAAAATAGCAAATGTGCATTTCGTGCTTGTTAACTAAACGTGAGAGGCCGGGAGGCTGGCAGACAGATTGAGATCTGCTCAGATGGAAAGGGGAAAACGGAACTTTGTGAAGCCACATCAGAGGGAAGCGTAGAGGAATCCCGGCCGGAGTTTCACACAGCCTTTTACTAGGAAGGGAACTCTCAGTCATGACACGTAAAGCGTGGTTTACTTAGAACACTGTGGACCTCGGCCAAGTTATCACATGTGAGGATTAGGACTCCAGACCTGAGTTCACTCTGGGGCTCTGCCACTTTCTGGTTTGGGGACCTTGGAAATGGTCAAATGGGCCAGATAATTCCTGTCTCGTTAGAGGGTGCAAGGGGTAAATGAGAGGAACCGTGCATAGCCCAGCCCGAGAGACGTGCTCGGTGCTGTCAGCTCTAAGGATGGTGGTGGTAAGGATGTAGGAGGAGGGAGAGGAGGTTATTAGCACTGAGCTCTAAAAAAGGATTTCTAAAATAGGTTCAAGTTTCTGAGTTTTTCTTAGCCTTCTTTTTGTGGTTTTCAGAGCTAATAAGGACCACAGGATGAATTCTAGGCATAGAGACAGTAAAGGTAACCATCAGAAGGATGGAGGAAGAGAAAGATGAGGAAGAGGGTTGGGGGGAAGAGGAAGGAAGGAGGAGGAGGAGGAGAAGAAAGCAAGTCTCCATACTTGGGGGCAAAAGTTTGGAGGAGAAAGAACAAGCAAGTGTCTCTCCTTGCCATAAATCTGGAAGTCATTCTTGCCACCAAAGTCATTGTGTCCCCCTTCCCTAACAACTATGTCACTTCTTCCTCCCTTCTCTTCCAGAACCCTATACCTTCCTTTCTTATGGCATCCATCCCTTGGCTGTAGTTTTCATCCATTTTACTTTCTTGCCACTAGCCACCGGTACCAACTCAGCCCTGAACTAGGGACCTGCCAGAGTTGCTGGAGGAGGCAACCAGTGGAGAAGGCCCTCTTTACTGCAACAGGGTACCCTGGGTCCTCTCCTATCTTCCCCAGTCCAGCCCTTTCTGCTCACTGCCATTGGCCCAGTCTTGCCAGAGCTATACTTCTGGTTCCAAACCTTCTCCCAAGAAGCTATAGTGATGGGGCGCCTGGGTGGCTCAGTCGGTTAAAGCCTCTGTCTTCGGCTCAGGCCATGATCCCAGGGTCCTGGGATCGAGCCCCGCATCGGGCTCTCTGCTCAGCAGGGAGCCTGCTTCCCCCTCTCTCTCTTCCTGCCTCTCTGCCTACTTGTGGTCTCTATCTGTCAAATAAATAAATAAAATCTTTAAAAAAAAAAAAAAAGAAGCTATAGTGATGCCCTACTGTTGATCATGTTATATCTAATTTAACTCCTGATTGATTCTCAAAACTCTCTATAATTGGCCTGCCATGCCTTTCCGATCTTACCTCCTTACTGAGCTCCAGTTACCCTACAGATCACTCTCTCTCTTTGCTTTCCACCTCTGCAGACTATTTCTCTAGTCTGGAATGCCTCCTCTCATCTAAGCGTTCCTAATCACCTGGGACACAGTTCAAGCCACCACCTCCAGGAAGCCTCCTTGCTTTTACAGTAGGCACTCCTTCCTGATGTCCTGCTGTGTTCATTTCTAGCTCCACAGGTGTTTGTGCTGATTCCTCTCTGATTGTTTTGCACCCGCTACTCTCCTCTATCCCACAGCATTGTCCATAGGTTCAGGAAAGGGTGTTCTATTGCTGCCTGCATAGCGCCTCTGTATTGTGGGCACGGGACATGTTCTCAGTACGTGACTGGTATCCATTCTGGTGTTCTCTTCAAAGAGATTAAAACCAACAATGAAGAATGAGATTGGGAAACTGAAAACTGTTGTATAAAGGAGATTAGTGAGGACTCATCAGTTGAGCCCTTGGATTTGCATGTGACAAATTCATGGCGCTTGAGAGAACTGATGGAAAGGCCAGTCAGTTATGAAGGGAAGGCCCAGTGACTGGGGCTTCGAGAAATATTTCCATAGCAGATTTTGACTATGTCATCATTTTAGATTCTTATAAAGAGCTACTCTTCCATGTTACTGTTAAGGTTACTTTTATTAAAAACAAACTATATTTCATCTGCTTGAACATGGTTGTCCCATCTTTCACCTCTGGCTGTTACTGCAATCATTCTACGTTGAGTCGTTTCCTCTCTCTCTCTCTCTCTCTCTTTTTTTTTTTGCATCATCCTCCAGAGAAGGGACAGAGGGGAATTCTAAAACACGGTATGGATGAAAAGGTCCAACAGTTGTTAAAAGTAGTGATAACAAAATGAACACGATATAAACAAAGAAAGCCCTAAAGCCTTGATGAGTGGAATCTAGTGGGTGGACCAGATGTACCATATGGATTTTTTTCTTTCTGGTCCTGGGAATGTAGGTTGCATAGTTTTTATTGCTGTTTGTAAACACTGGGCTTTCAAACTGTCCGTGTTTGCAGAGCACAGTGCTTGCTACTGTGTTGGCTGGCACACGGCACGTAGGTGCTTTCCTCTGCTACCTCCTTTCATACAATCGTTTTCCAGAAATAGTTGGGTTTTAAGTCTCATTAGAGAAACTGGCTTAATGAATTTTTTTCCCTCTCCACTTAAATTGTGCCTTCATCAACCTTTAAAACATAACAGAAATTTTAGGGGTTTTTTTCCCCATTTGCCAATTAATAATATTTATATCTCAAAACTTATACACATGCCTGTTGTAGGAAACTGTAAACACACAGAAATAGAAAAGGAAAGAGAAATCACCCATAATCTTGTCACCTGGAGATAACCAATGGTAACATTTTGGAGTTTCAGCTTTTTAAATGCATATTGAATCCTTTTTTTTTTTTTTTTAAACGAAATGAAATATTATACACCCCATTTTTTTACCCTCCTGTTTTTCACTCCACATGAGCCTCTTTCCATTCCTACAGAGCAGTCATAAAGGTACTTTCTTTTTAAAATGTTTTCATTTGAGTATAATTGACACACAATGTTCTATTAGTTTCCGGTGTACAGTGTAGTCATTCAGCATCTCTGTAAGTTGTGCTCCCCTCACCACAAGTGTAGCTAGCATCTGTCACCATACAACCTAGTAAATACCACTGATGATATTCTCTAAACTGTGCCTTTTATCCCCATGACTTAGTCATTCCATAATGGGAAGCCTGTAACTCCCAGTCCCCTTCCCCCATTTTGCTCATCTTCTCATCCCCTTTTCCTCTGGCAGCCGATAGTTCATTCTCTGTATTTATAGGTCTGATTCTCCTTTTTGTTTTATTCATTTGTTTTTTAGAATCCACATATGAATGAAATCATATGGTATATGTCTTTCTCTGACTTATTTCACTTAGCATATAGTATCCTCTGGGTCTGTCCATGTTCTCAAATGGAGAAAGGAAAGAAAGAAAGAAAGAAAGAAAGAAAGAAAGAAAGAAAGAAAGAAAGAAAGAAAGAAAGAAAGAAAGAAGGAGAGGAAGGAAAGAAGAATTTTTTTTTTAAAAAACCTTCATCCGTTTAATGGCTGTATAATATTCCATTGTGTTTATCTATACCACATCTTCTTTATCTGTTTATCTACTAATGGACCCTTAGGTTGCTTTCATATATTGACTATTGTGCATAATACTGCAGTAAACATAGAGGTACATATATCTTTTCAAATAAGTGTTTTTGTTTTCTTTGGGTAAATGCCCAGTAGTGGTATTATTGGATATATGATATTTCTATTTTTAATTTTTTGAGGAACCTCCATACTGTTTCCTACACTGGCTGCACTGCTTTACATTTCCATGAATAGTACACAAAGATTCTTTTATCTCTACATCCTCACCAACATTGGTTGTTTCTTGTGTTTTTCATTTTACCCATTCTGACAGGGGTAAGGTATAACCACATCTCATGGTAGTTTTGATTTGCATTTCCCTGATGACAAGTGATACTTAGAATTTTTTTCATGTGTCTGTTGTCCATCTGGATATCTTCTTTGGGAAAAAATGTCTATTTAGGTAAAACTTTTCTCTCATTCAGTATGTTGCCTTTTGGTTTTATAGACAGTTTCCTTCACTGTGCAAAAGCTTTTTATTTTGATGTAGTCCCAATAGTTTATTTTTGCTTTTGTTTCCTTTGCCTGCGGAGACATATCTAGAAAAATATTTCTATGGCTGATGTCAGAGAAATTACTGCTTGTGCTCTCTTATTTGGGATTCTTTACGGTTTGGGGGTCTCACATTTAGGTCTTTAATCCATTTTGAGTTTATAAATATACTTTTATGTTAGACATTAAAGTTATCAAAGTTTTAGATGATGGACATTACTGGAACTAAATCCTTTCATATATCTATAATGATTCCCCTACAATAAACTCTTGAAAGGATTGCTGTGTTTAAGAGTAGGAACTTCTGGGCCACCTGGGTGGCTCAGTGGGTTAAGCCTCTGCCTTCGGCTCAGGTCATGATCTCAGGGTCCTGGGATCGATCCCCGCATCGGGCTCTCTGCTTGGTGGGGAGCCTGCTTCCTCCTCTTTCTCTACCTGCTTGTGATCTCTATCAAATAAATAAATAAAATCTTTAAAAAAGGAACTTCTATAGGTAGGAACTTCTTATAGCTCTTGGTATGTAATTTCTAGTTGCTTTCCAGAAAGATTGTACTAACTTACACTCCCATTCTTGGAACACCACATCTCATTTTTTCTTTTAATCTCTTCTAACTTAAGGAAAAATGGTAGCTCGTATTGTTTCCTTTCAATGTTAGGGACGTTGAGCACTTTCCATGTCTACTTTCCAGCTGTAGGTTTTGTAAATGCCCATTATATTCTCTTGTCATATTTCTTTTAATGTGTTCTTCTTACTGATTTCTATGGATACGTTATATACTAATATATTAAGTCTTTGTCATATCACAAATATTCTTTTGTTTGTATCATGACCTTTAGATGTTGGCCATGATCTTTTGTGTGTTGAGGGTTCAATTTGTTTTTAGTTTATTGTCATACCAAAGTTTTAAATTTTTGTCCAATCAAATCTATCAATCTTTTCCTTTTTTGGTTTTTCTGTCTTTGATATCCTTTCCTGCCCAAATTTTATAAAAAGATTCACCATTTTTCTAATACTTTAATGGCTTTACTTTTTTAAAATTTTACCTTAATGAACTGTATTAAATGTACCATCATAGACAAATACGCATGAATTAAGTAAGGACTAAGTATCACCATTCTAGTCAACACTGGAATCCCAGGGAGGTGCCGCAGTCAGGTTTGGTGGGTGATGGGGTGCAGGGATTTCCTCTACCCCCTTTGCTGCAATCATCTGAGCCACTTGCTCTTCCCTATGCCTCTTGCCTTGTCTTTGTTTAAAATACTGTTCTCTACATCTCTGCTCAAGCATTTCTTGCTCCTTAACTCCCCCTTGACACTTGCATTGTGCCATGTACTTACCCCTATTACAAAACCTCTCGTATCAAATTCAGAGATGAGACTAGAGAATGGGTCTTTTTAAAAAATATATAAAAGGCAAAACTATGGAGACAATGAATGATCACTGGTTGCCAGGGGTGGATGAAGGAGAGACGTGAATAGGCAAAGTACAGAGGATTTAAGGAAGTGAAAATACTCTTTATTTTCTCTGATATACTGGTAGATATTCTGATATTATAATGGTGAATATATGTCATTGTATACTTGTTCAAATCCATAGAATGTACAATACCAGCAGTGGACCCTAAGGTAAACTAAGGACTTTGATGATTATGTGTCACTGTAGGTTCATCCATTGCAACAAATGTCCTACTCTGGTGGGGATTGTTGGTAATGAGGGAGGACATGCAGGTGTGGGGGCAGGGGATATATGGGAAATCTCTGTACCTTCCCCTTAATTTTGTTGTGAACCTAAAACTGCTAAAAAAAAACAACACCCATATGTGTCTGTGTGTGTGTGTGTGTGTGTGTGTATACACACATATATGTATATACAGTTTTTACATATATATGTATTTTATATATATAAACTTTTATATATATATATGTATTTATTTTTATACATATATATATAATATATATTATATATATATGTATTTTATATATATAAACTAATTAATTAACTAATTTAAAAAACAGGCTTGAGGTTGGGGAAGGAATTCAAATAGTATAGAAAGGTAGAAGTAAAAAAAATAAAATAAAAAGGACATTTTTAATTTCTAAGTACCCAGCATCTCATGAGTGGTAAAGGATTTATTTTCTTGAAAGCATTGGGAAGCGATCACAGATTTTTCAGCAGGAGAAGGAAAGGGATTTGCGGAGGGAGAGACCAGGGTTCAGGTGGTCAGTTGGGAAGCTGTTCCGGGAAGAGATGTCCATGTTGGGGAGGAGGCAGTCCAGGAAGGAGTCACAGAGATGGGCTGTAGAGGTGAAAGGAAGAGCTGAGGAAAAATGTGACGAAGTTTCTGGTTTTTCCGAAGTGCTGCCCTGAGTATCCACCATGGAGTCAATAGGAGATTGTGTGAAGTTCTCATGTAAAGCAGAAAATGCCAAAGCTAGCCAGCCCCCCGCCTTTTTTTGGTGGGTCCATACTTTTAGAAAAGATCACCTGGAGAGGTTGCAATGGAAAGTCATTTCCCAATATAGATGATCACTAGGTAGAATGGCAAAGATAGTTTTCAGGAGAATATCTCTTAAAGTCCCCCCCTCCCCCTTTTCAGATGGAGGCAAGGTCTGTAGGAGCTCTCTTGGTCCATGAAGGACCACATAATAAGGCTGATGCGAAGGGAGGGAGAGTTCACAGGCTGGGACAGTCAGAGTATGTTTATCAGCTTTTTGGGAGTGCAGTGAGGCAGGCCTGGATAACAGACCCTCATCTTATCACCCAGGAGGCATGGCAAGCATGCATAAGGGTACACATTTCCTAAGACAGCGGAAGCTCTCTACCTGTGACCTGTTCAAACAGGCAGAGGTAGAGAACATGACTATATCAGACGTTCATGACTAGTTATTTTTTTTAAGATTTATGTATGTGTTTGACAGAGAGAGCATGTACACAAGGAGGGGGGAGGGGCAGAGGGAGAGGGAAAAGTAGGCTCCCCACTGAGCATTGAGCCCAAGGACTTGGGGCTTGTGGGGCTCAAACCCAGGACCCTGGGATCATGATCTGAGCAGAAGACAGAGGCTTAACCGACTGAGCCACCCAGGTGACCTGACTCATAATTATATGCGGGGGACCATCTATCTAGATGGGCTATGGGTTGCTATGAACTATGAGATACAGACCTTACTTTCTCAAATTTGCTGCCTGTTCTGATTATGGAGCCTTGTTGCCTTCCCTTCCAACAGCCACATTATTTACTTAAAAAAAAAAAAAAAGACAATCCTTTTTAATAATATCAAAAGGGAAAAGGGCTTCTCTGGGACCATCAGTAATATTTTTACTAAAAGTACTAAAAGAAGATTTTGCAACTCTAATTAATGTCTTTCTCTATTTGTTTCTCCTACCAGATAATTTTCAAGATCAGATGAAAAGGGAACTCGCCTACCGAGAAGAAATGGTGCAACAGTTACAAATTGTAAGATGATTTCTACTTAAAAAAATGTATGCCCCTTGATGGGTTTGTTTTCAAAGCATTCAATTTTCTGAAACTGTTTGCATTTTTGCCGTGAAACTCTTTGGTCCACCTACCACTTACCTCTCAGCTGGTTTTGATGCTAATTACCCCAAGATTTACTTAGATACAGGATAAACAGATGTGTCAGTGCGTTTCCTCGAAATGTAACTACCTACCATGTGTTAATAGACAGATGTGTAAATTGTCTCCGTGGGTAAACCAGAGGTACCTGCCTTGTCTCCCACTGTTCAAACGTGTGAACACGGTGCTGGGATGCACTAGAAGCTCAGTGAAGGGCAATTGTCTTCTCTCTTTCTCTCCTTTTGTCACCCAGACGTAAGCCAGGCCCTCCGCTGCCAATAAACTTGGGATAAATACACTTAATCCATTAAATTCGCTTGAAGGGTGATGAAAAAAAGTAATAATTTCCAAATGAAGTGTTATTCACCCTCTCCTAATCATGTTGAAAAGTGGATGCAGGGATGTATTTATGTGGAATCAGGAAAGCAGGAAGGTGCCTGGCAAATACGTGTAGTGGGGCATTTTGTTGCCTTTTTAAGGTTTTTTTCATTGTGAATTCACTGCCCTTCATCCCCATGCAAATATAACTGGTATTAATCGTTCGTGCTTTTAAAACAATCTCCCATGCTCTCATGTACATGAGTACAATGGGGAAAATAATTTCTGTTCCATATTTGTAAGATATTTTTAGTCACCTGGATAAAGACATACACTGGTCCTTGGTGGTATTCCCAGCGTGACTATTTTAATTTGGGTGGCTTGATGTTTCTGAGCTGGTCTGTGTTGTCCTTGTCTTGTTAAGCATGTATCTAGGCATACCTGCCTGTCTTGTCTAGAGAGCCAGGTAGCTAGCTCCCTATCGGGATAACTCGAGGAAGACAGGTATTAATGTTTTCTTTCTGCATCAGAGCAATCACGTTTGTGTTACTGGAGATCGCTGGAAGTCATTTTTAAGACAACCTTGGAGCTCATGAGGTTTTCCCCCATTCTGGGAGCTCCATTAAAAGTGCTGCTTATGCTCTTAACGCTCCCACTGATTTTCATTGGCCTCAAGTACTGGGTTAACATTCTCTGTTCTGAAAGCCACCTTAATGTAAGATGCCTTTTAAGTAGGACCTTTCATCTTGTGTTGGTTTTGTTTGTATTAGTTTTGTTTGCACCTGAAGTCATAGGAGGGGTGGAGTGTAGAAGGATTCTTCTTCATTGATTGATAAGTAAGCCCCCAAAGAGTTTAAAAAAAATGTATCTACATTCTTAGCTTTTGATACCTAGGTAATAAGAGCTATTAATTACTTGCTGTGAATGCGCTTATCATTTTCTTTGTCCAAAGGACAAATTTATTTTTTTATTAATATTTTATTTATTTATTTGACAGAGAGAGATCACAAGTAGGCAGAGAGGCAGGCAGCAGGGAGGCGGGGGTGGGGGGAAGCAGGCTCCCTGCTGAGCAGAGAGCCCGATGTGGGGCTCTATCCCAGAACCCTGAGATCATGACCTGAGCCGAGGGCAGAGGCTTAACCCACTGAGCCACCCAGGTGCCCCCAAATTTATTTTTTTAATATTTTATTTTTAAGTATCTTTACATCCAATGCAGGGCTCAAACTCACAACCCTGAGATCAAGAATCACATCCTGGACCAACCTAGCCAGCCAGGCACCCCAATCCAAAGGAAGAATTTAAATATAGATTTGGAGACAGGAGGATGTAAAATTTTAAGCCTTACTGATTTTATGTATCACTTTTAGACTCTTAAAACAAAAATCAAGACACATGCAACCAAAAATTTGTGATTTCCTGGGCGGGGAGTCAAATATGGCAACCCAGGCTTTAGGAAAAGGGGACTAAGTATTTGTTTCAGTGCCCTTGTTTAAGGTCAGTTATGTAACTTTAATGTCTTCATTCTCTTTGACATTCAATTGCTTTAGTGAAAGAGGAAATGATACTGCATCGATGTAATAAGCAGGCAGTATGAATAGAAGAAAAAATGTCTTTTGAGATATTTGGTACCTGGAAGATATAAACTGGTATTACTAAACATTTTTATTACACTGTATCACAAAATATTTTATCATCATATATTCATTTATCTAGACAAGCATTATTGATTCAGATTTCTCTAGATAGTAAATGGTTCCTGGTCACAAATTAAATTCTTTGAGAGAAGCTAGAAATATTTCCCCTAGCCCTGTAGGTACCATATAATTTCTGAAATCCACAAAAGCACATCCAGGCTGACAACAAGAAAACAGGTGAAATAGACATGATTTGTCCCTTCTGCTTCTTCTCTTGTGTTTCCTGCTTTAAGACCAAGAGGGTCTTCATCTTGCCTCCAGTACCTAGCATTGGTGTCTAGCATCAAATGCCTACCAATAAACATCTGCTAAATGAATCATCACCCAGGGATGACCCTGACTCAACTCTGATACTCTTATAGGTTGGCCCTCTTAATTCTTTTCCAGATTCCCTGGCTTGTTCCTGATTTCCTTGAATTTTCTTTTGTGCTAAGAAACTATTGCTAGAATGACTAAGGAAAGCCATCTCGGTGAATTATGGGATGCACTATCCTTAGTACCCCCAGACACAAGCTGGAAGGTCTGCAAACTTCAGTTCATGACTACTCCCATATAGTCCATTAAGTGTCAGTTTTTCAACCAAAGGAACTCATTGTAAGGTCTAACCTAGCACCCCAATGGGGATGTAGTAAGGCACAAGTACATAATCAACATGAAATGCCCATGGGTGTCATCCAAAGCTCTGAGAGCATGAGGAATCAATTTCATGGCACACCCCTTCCCAAAGCAGAACCTCTAATAGTAGGGATTTCAAGTTCTGGTGGCTAGATTTTTGTACAGGAAGGACCTGTGTTCACCTTATACTGTCCGCTTTGGAATTGAGACAGCAAACTCAAGGTTGCCTGAATGGAAATTTATCAAATCCTTTGTTCAGCTTGTTTTATTTGCTGGAGTACTTAGAGGGTAATATCTTTAGAAAACCACCTCAAGATCTTCAAGATGTTGCTAGGTATCACAATTATTCACTTTCTCAGTATTTTTACTTGCATGATCTAATTCATCAGTAAATATGGTTACATGTTTTGCTTCCTAGGAATAGGGCAATTCACTCAGAATTATTTGATTGTATTATATTTAAATTATTTTTTATTTAAGGTTTACGGAACATATATTACAAAAGAGTCATTTGCCTACAGAATAGGCATTTTTTCCCCTTTAGATGAAATAAAAACCCATTCCATCCTGCAGTCATGAAGAATTCAAATATATTAAAGCCATCATATTTTATAACAATTCCCATAGACCCACAATGCATTTATCCTATGCTGTTACACAGTGTTCTTATTCAAAAGATTATATCGAAAGCATCTTGGGTATCATTGCTATAGAAAGAAAACTTATGAATTTCTTTGGCTTCTGCATTTTTAGATTCTCTGCTGACTGTCATTTCTGTCCCACTGCTTCCTTTTTTAGTTTGCTAAATGCAAAGTAGTGATGACTATACAAATAATTGACGGTCTTTGTACACTTATAAATGAATGTGCTTTTCTCTCAATGTGAGATTTAAAGCAAATGCAGTTTATTTAACACTTATACATGGGCAACAAGCTAACTTTTTTTTTTAATAGCTTAAAATTAGAGTTTATAGTACTTCACACAGTTTGTGTTAAAATCTTCCACCTCTGCCCCGGGTTGTCAAATGCTTACAATGTTTTCTTTGCTGAGCCAGAGTTATTTATACAAGCAAAGAAATATATTCTTCTCACTGTGAACCAAATGCGAAAGTTTTAAAATTTAGCAAGGTCATGAAAATGTTAGTGTGTAGTATAGCACAGAGCAAAAAAATTCCCATTCACAGGGGGATTGTGATTCTCAGAAAACTTGGTTCAATTTTGAAAACAAAACCCATTACCCTGTACAATCAAGAAGAAGGTGAAGAAGCTAGATGCAATGTTATATATCAATGACATATAAATTTTTTTAAATTAAAAAAAGAAGCTAAAGACATTTTACTCCATGTATAACCTTTTGATTAAGATTTTTTTCAAGGACTGAAATATGATTTACACATTATGATGCCTTGATAACTTTTTCATTGCTAATATGGCAAGAGTATTTTTCAAGCAAGTGCGTCTGTGTAGCAGCTACTAGTGTAGGTTTGTCGAAGACTTACTCTTCTTTAGTCCTAATTCTTGCAGAACATTGTGAAGCTGCAAAAGAGAGCCTGTGATAAATGGCCCCGTTCAGATTGACATCCTTCCAACTTGCTGGATTGCTACTAAGAGGCGTGTCGATGGAGAAAACATGCTAGTCTCCAAGTGCCCTCTGCTGTTTCCCCAGAACGCTGCAGTCCCGTGCAGCCAGCAGAAGCTGGTCTCAAAGTTCTTCATTAAAAGCCTCAATTAAAATAACGCTCAATCAATAGATTTAGTACTAATGTTTCGTTCGCTGTGGACTTGTAAAAAAGCAATTTACAGCTTCCCGATGGTGGGAGCACAGTGCTTCCTCGCGGGAAAAAGAGCGAGGTTTTTATTGTTGCTGGAGGGGCCCTCCCTCTTTGGCAAGGGCACAGCTCCTCGGCCATAGGGTCTTTCCTTGGAGATTCTCCAGGATTCATTAGGATGGGAACCTGCTCAGACTTCTACCATCTCCACCCAGAGAGTTTTTAAAATGTGGTCTATGACACTTCTTTTTTAAAGGTGGATACTACAATAACTGCTTGGCACTATGTTTTTAGAAGATCCTGAAGCCCCTATGGTTTTGCTTTTGTGGCTAAACATGCAGGAAAAGAAGGTCCCTGCAAGTCAGAGGACTTGATGCTGCTTTAATGTCCTCCAGCAGCAGACAGACTTGGTCTACAGTGGGTCCTTTTCCCGTTACTGATCAATTGCCAGCCATCTTGACAAGGCAATCACGGTTCCCTAGCGGTTCCCTAGTTAAGCGGCCTTCTCCTCGTTCTCCTTTTGACATGTTAACCCATCTAAATGTCTGAGATCAGGTCAATTCTTTCTTGGCACAAACTAGGAAGTTATTCTTTTATACTTTTAATAGACTAGCTAGGTAATTAATTTAGAACTTATATAACTTTGAGGGATTTTTTTTGTTGTCCATGCCAAGCTTGCTGATTTTTAAGCTGGTCAAAATGAAAAGAAAGGTTTTATATGTTCTAGGACAGGATATTTACATGGAATAATGAGCTCAAATGGAGCCTCTACAAGCCTGAGCTTCCAAGTTGGGGAGTGTTTGCTGAGGTCTCTGTGAATCCACTATTGCATTTCATGGAACCCAAAGAACTGTCATTTATAGGAGGCACGATTACTTGATGTATCATAAGAAAAGAAATTTCCAACTATTATTCTAAGATATCATCAATTATAAGACATCTAATTTCAGAGATGTTAAAATGGGGGGGAATGTATTTTAGGATCAAGGAAATAGGGTAATTTCTATGAACAGTCAAGCCATGTGCTAATATAGTCTTTATCATTCATGGTTTAGGATTTAGCATTAAAAGGAAAAATGAAACAAGATGCAACCAGAGAGAGAAACAAACCATAAGAGACTCTTAATCTCAGGAAACAAACTGAGGGTTGCTGGGGGTAAAGGGGAGGGATGGGATGGCTGGGTGACAGACATTGGAAGGGTGTGTGCTATGGTGAGTGCTGTGAATTTTGTAAGATTGATGAATCACAGACCTGTACCCCTGAAACAAATAATACATTATATGTTAATTTAAAAAATGAATGAAAGGAGGGAAATTCTAAAAAAAAAAACCATGATTTTTAGCTTACAACATTAAGCTTTTTGGTCTTTGTTTTCATTTGGCTTTTATTTCATTTTGTTTTAATGAAATGAATGCAATGATGTTTGAGTGGGGGTGATTCTTCAGATTTAAATTCCCATCTGGAGAATTGGGGCTCAAATGTGGAAATGTCCTTTTTTCCCCCCCCCGCCAAGTCCTTTTTTCTTTTCCTTCTCAGTTTCCCACCTTGATGAAATGCTACAGTGTTGTTTCTGGAGGGGAAAGAAAATAGAAAGAAAAACAAGAAGGGGAGGGAGGAAGGGAGGAAGGAAGGAAAGAACAGGGCATTCTGACATAGATCTGAAAGCAGTGCCCTTCAGGCACTTTTCTTTGGGTTAGAATGAGTAGTTTATTGGCTTTGATGAGAGAGCCCAAGGTGATGTTAACTTGTGTGGTGCCTGGGATGGAACAGACACTTTCCAAATCATTGTGGCACTGAATCTTGGCGTCAAGGACTTTCTCTAAATGTGAGTGTGGCAGAAATACAGTGTATAGGTAATTCCTCATACCCTGAGATTTACATCATTTCTACGCCTTATCCTAAATAACAGAATTCCATTCAAGGCTTTGTTATATCATGCATCTGAAGAGAGAGGTGATCCATGTGTTTTGGCATATCATAACACTCACTGTGATGGAAAATGTGTGTCTCTGTTATTAGCAGGTGTGGCATGACCTAGAGTGAGAAGAAGAGGTAACCAGAGTAGGTCCCTATGTCACTGTTCTTGTCAAAGTTATCCAGTTCATCTCAGCTCATGTCCTAAAATGTGAGATTGGGACTCTGAACTTTTTATGGCTCTAACTGAATGAATCATTAATTTATTACTGTTGTCTGTTGCCTTTATCAGATATGTGCCTATCAGACGCATCCATGTTGTGTTTGTCTATCGCAATAGTGAGATAATTTTGTTAGTCCTTTTTTTTTTTTTTTTTTTTTTGGTCATTAAAACACCTGATTCAACTGGCTGGTTATTAGGACAAAATAGTCTGGCCAATCTTGGACACTCACATCATTGTAGACTCATAGTTCCTTCCCATTAGAAAAAGCTCATATTTATGGATATTTATGGGTGGTGGATCAGGAGAACAAAACACAAATATGCTGGAAACGTGGAGGACATATATGTATCAGTATCCAAACACGTTGCCTGATCAGATGAAAATAATTGCATTTCCCCTCAGGGCTTTCACGTAACAGCCATACTTCATGTTACATCCTAGAAGGCTGGAGATTCAGTTCTTTAAATGTAAAGTAGGTTCAAATCTTTAGAGTCCTGAGTTTAGCCTTGTCATGAAGAAGATAAGTCACATAAAGATAGAATACCTTAACTGGGTATAAATAGAGGTGAATCTAAATACAACATGTGGTCCAATTCCAGCCATTTGAATCTTCTAATGAAAAGCAACATATCAAATGGGATAGGCTTTCCTTCAAAGTCCCAGCGCTGAAAAGTGCTTTCTAAGTTTATCCAGGTAACATCCTCAGGGGTCATATTTTCCACTCAGTGCAATTATTTCTGATGCCTCTTGGTAGTTACCGGGAAATTAACCAGAGTAATAATTCGTGTTTAGTTAGTTCATCTTGTTTGTGATTTATAATGACAGCATATTTTGTCACTGTAATTAAATGAAAGGTAGCACCGAACTAGTTTGTAATCACATCCTTGTCCCTTTACTTGGGACATATATTATAACATCAGAAGCTCATTTTCATACCCAAATAAAAAATAATAAGACCATATTATTAAGTACACACTGAAAAAGATTCTGAAAATGAAATGTCATATACTGACCTCAGAGACTAGCTCTAGCAAGAGTCTGATGTGATCACCAGTTCTGTCCTTGATATGCTTTTTATCGGGCCTTAGGAATTGCTATAACCTGGAAGCTCCACAATGTTGATGATCGGATAGAGACCTTTTCTCCTTGGCAGGGGCAGGGCGGTGGGGGGGGGGGTGTGAAATTCACCCGCATTCAAGTTGTTAGGCATGATGAAGTGTCTCCATGTGCATCCATCTTTAAATTTAGCTTATCTGGATAGTTTTGCTTATTTTTATCTTACAGATCCCCTATGCAGCAAGCTTGATCAGGAAAGAAAAGCTTGGTGCCCATCTCAGCAAAAGCTAAAAGGTAAGCTTACCAGATGAAAGAGATTTTCTTGAACTTGGAATTTTTATTGCTCAGCCATGTTCTTTAGTTGGTGTATTCGAAATAACCCAAGAGATTAGTAAATTTGCATCCTGTGTTTCAGCCAATATACAGATGAACTTTGTTATGCCCAGGCGTGGGACTTCCTAAGTGAGTGGCCACGTACATTTTATAGATTCTTTGGAAAATTGCTAAAAACTAAGGAAGTTCTATACTCCTCTGCAGAAGCAATCTTCATTCTGTTTTGAGGTTGTCTCTTCTCTGGTTCTCCCCGACACCCCCAGTTACTGCCCACCCGCACGAAAGTGGCGTGTCAGCAACCACAGTTACTGTGTCTCCTCTTCCTCTGCGGTCTCCTATGCCTCCAACAGTCCTCCCGAAATCTGGCTTCCAGGGAACTACTGGGACGGTGTTGTGAACGTTTGTAGACGATGCGGACCTTTGAGAACTTCCTCTGTAGGAAGAGTTATTCATTCTTTCCACAAACCAATCACTGTTTCTCTAGAGCTGAAGCCAGGTTCAAGGTCACGTCGCTGGCAACAATTTAAAAGACAAATACTCTGGGTTCCTAAGGCAAGGAAGACAGTAACAATTCAATAACTATAGTCAGAACAGACCTAAACATTTTAAAAGCAACTTTTTGATTACGTAGAAGACATATGTAATTGTTAGAATCGAAGGGATACAAAAACTGTGGCTTGTTGGTTCTGTAACAATACATTAGGATGACCTAATAACTGGAATTGCTAAATCAGGGAAAAACTCAGATGTCAGAGAGAGCATTTGTAAGTGCTTGTGGCCAACTAGGATTACAGTCATTTATCAGTTTGACCTGTTCCCATGAGAATCATTCTTCCCAGGCCTTCCCTCTGGAACATGTTTTGAACTTAATAGAATTTGTTGGCAAAATGAATTCTGAACATCGCAGGCTTGTGGTTCCCTTTCTCTCTTTCACGTCTCTCTCTGTATATCACAAGTCTCCTCCGTCTTTGTACAAATGAAAATCCCACCTCTTGTCATCATCTTTTTTAGTGATAATCTTCAGCATTTGTCTTAAATAGTGAAAATTATGTCTCCCACATTTCATCCAAGATGGTCTCTCAATCAGATGCTTTCCCTTAATTTGACACACACGGAACTGAGGTATGGAGAAGAGAGGTGTGATGTCTTAGGTGCATGTTGCAAAGCTAGGAAGAGATCCTAGGGCTCCTGACTTTAGATTCAGTGCCAACTTTCTCCTAATGTACACACTTCCTGTCCTCTGTGAGCAATTGTTTCTGCAAGAGAGACAGTCAAGTAACAAGTTCTTGTGTTTCCATCTCCATGAAGTCATGCACAAGGGGGCCTGTGAGTTGGCTCTGTCCTATATGTTCTTCTTAAGTCTGAAGTTGATGTTGGGCATTTCTTTCTCATTAGAGAAGACAGGTTTGTACCAGTTGGGTGAAATGAATCATTTAAAAATAGTCAGACTTCACTAAATCTTAACCCAGAACATGAAGGTAATCAAGGCAAGAATCACCCAATTAAACTCATAGGTATAATAATTTGAAAATAAAGTGATTTTTTCAAGTTAAAGAAAATATATTAGGATGTGTTCTTTTTAAATAACATTTTTATGGAAGTGTAACGCACACTCATGGAAGTCTAGAGATCATCCAGTCATACAAGTCATGAAGTCGGCAAATCAAAATTCAGTGGATTTTCACAAGATAAACTCATTTAGGTCTCCAGCACCCAGACTGCCTCCCTGTATCCCTGGCCAGGCACTTCCCCACCCAATAAAGATCAGCTTTGCCTGATTTTGAGCTTTGGCAAAGGACAGTGTACAGAATGTTCTATGCTATATGGCTTCTTTTAATCCGTGTTTGTGAGATCTGTCCATTAGAATGTAGTCTCATTTCCCCTCAAGAACTCCAGTAAACTCTCTTTTTATTCCTTCTGATTCCCCAACTCATCTTTCCTGCTTCTGATGAACTGCTCTTGCACCTACAAAATGAGGACTCACTGCCCAGAAACCATGCCTCTGATGGTGACATCGAGTACAGCTAGGTGGGAAGAAAAAAAAAATTGATTTGTGTTTAGCAACTAATGCTTCCTTCATGCTGATTTTGTTTCCATCCTTGTAGACAACAGGGATTTCTCTAAGTAGACCCTGGTGCTTTCAGAAGATTAGTGGTTACTTAAATGCTGAGCTAAATCAGCCAAGCAGAGAATCACGACCATATTGTTAGAGGCGGTATTTGATTCTCAACATGCCAAGCCTGCAAGGAATTACCCCAAGAGAGATTACAAAATAAAAATCATTACACCAAGGGAGAGAGACAAATTCTGCCTTGCTGAGTGACCACAGGTTTCCAAAGGAGGGACTGATGCATTAATGTCTTATGCAAGAGTGACCCTTAAGGTTGTGCTGTGTTCTTGCCACCCAGTGGATTCCAATATGACTATTAAGAGGAGGAAGCTTTTCAAAACCACAGGCAATCCACTTAATAAGCCAAGCAAGTATTGCCACATATCACTGCTCTACAAATCTTTCTTGCTCTACATTAGGACAGAAGAAATTCCACATTGAGTCGAATAAAGATCCACCCAGACCAGGATACTAACTGTGTAATTCCATTACAAGAGCTAAGTTGTTGTTCCTAACAATACCAACTTCAAAATTTAGGCGTGTGCACTGAATGCTCTTAGCTTTTTCCTTGATAACTCCTTAAAGACCCATTACCCATGGATTTATCTAAACCTTTCTTCAACCTAGGCATAGTCCCCTTTGGGGCAATGAATTCTATTTGTTTAGCTACCAGCTGTGTTAAGTGTAGTTTGCTTTCTTTATTTTCAAACTACCTCCTACAACAAGCCCTGGTAGATTAGTCATTGGACTACTTTTCATGTTTGTTTCATTGTAAACTCGCAAGTACAACAGAAATGATTTGAAAAAAAATATTTCAAAATGTTGTGTGTATTATCCTTGCATCTAGGACTGTTTCTAACACCAGAATTATTCCTGACAGTCTCTTCTGCATGTAGTTTTTTCCATGATCCATGTCCCACAGAGACACCCAATGTAAACTTTGTGAAATCTGTACTCCCAAAGCAGTACCATGACGTCAACACTGATGTAACTATCACTACACATTCTTTTTCTTCCAAGCATCTTTTTTCCCCCAGATTTTATTTATTTTAGAGAGAGAGCGCGTGAGTGGGGTGAGGGGCAGAGGCTGAACAGGGAGCCTGATGTAGGGCTGGAACCCAGGACTCCAAGGTCATGACCTGAGCCGAAGGCAGAGGCTTAACCGCTTAACCAGCTGAGCCACCCAGGCACCCCCCAGGCACCTTTTCACATTATACAAATGGTGAAGCACCCAGGTCTTTCAGTCATGCTACACAAATGGAAAGTGGATGGTGGGAAATGACTTGTTCATAGTCATACGGAAACTCGTGATCAAGCCAGAAATAGTAATAACTATCACTTCTTGAGCACTAATTATGCCAGATGGCTGGGCTAAATTCTTTGCCATATTATCTATCTCTTTTGAACCTTACAACTCTATATGGTAGATTCTACTATTATCCCCATTCGTGCAAGGGAACATTGAGGTTCAGTGAGGTCGCTTAGCTAGCAAGTGACAGGGCCAGGATTCAATCCAGGTCTGTTTGACTCAATTACATTTCTCTGTCTCCCAAGGATCATTGGGCCGGTTTGGAAGGAGTCTGCCTTCTATATCTGACACTACCTCCCTATGTTATCTTGAGTGGAATGTCATGCAGTCTCTTTGGGGCTCACTCTCATCTGTAAAATGTGGGTGGCCAAGTCTGATCACCGTCTCTGCCAGGTCTACAATGTTGACTATTGTAATGTTGACTATTACTTTGCATACCAGACTTCCGCCATGCTCTCTTTCCTTTCCCGTAAAGGGACTGCTTTTATTAAATATGCTCAAGACCATATATAACATCCTAGGGCACAACCAACCTACTTTCACCTTATGTCTGCATTTTTTTCAACACAAATGGCTCCTTTGCATATTTCTGGAGAGGCTGAGAATTTTTCTTCCTGTACTAACAATATCTACCTCTTTGGTAAACTCCTGTTACTTTTATTTCAGTTTTGGAATAATTGCTACAACAATAATAACAAGAAAAAGCTCTTAAAAGGATAGGGAGGGATTGTAATAGAACACTCTGCATCTTCCTTTTGTATAGATCAAAGACAAAGGGAAGGACTAGCATATCCATTTCTTTCATCTGTAGTCAGAAATAGAGGACCAGGTTCTTTCAAGAGTCTCCATTGAAACTGACAACATGCTCCTGCTCTGCTCAATGCTCTGTGTCTATTATCTTATTGAATCTCCAGAACAACCCATTGAGAGAAGGACTGCTCCTTCCACCATATTCTACAGCTGAGAAAACCAACATGCAGAGAGCTGAGTACATGGTCTGTGGTCTCACTGGGAGCACATGGCAAGATTTGAGCCAGGTTGCCTGGCTCTACCTCCCACACTTCATCTACTCACCTCTGATTCATACCCAGAGAGCATGCCTTAATTCACATCCTCTATTATCAGTGATAAATATGCAGCTAATAGCCAATCCAATGGTATTGTTGATGTTGAATCACAAGAACTCCAGTCGTGCTTTGCCGATGCCCTGACACCTCAGGACAAGAAAAGTAGATGTAACGGGCCGTCCAGCTGAAGCCAGTGGGGCACTGGTGCATGATATTCTGTCTGCCCCTTTCACCGCAGGCTGTCTTAAGCAACTTGGAGCTTCTAGAATCCTGCAAACATGGCTTTACTGTAAAGAAGGAATAGCAAACCAGCACACTCTGATGTAATCATTCTAGTTTGGCTCAATGTCTGTGGAGGTGTCTAAGGGAAGATGGCAGGCAAATAGATGTAACAAAGAAGGTGCTTTCATAGTCACTGTTGAAATATCTTATCCAAACAGTACTAAAAATGTCTTTTCTCAGGATATGCTAAATGCTTCTTGACATGCTTCGTATGGTGCTGAAGTCTTCATTGTGTGCTTTTTGTCTTCTTCCAGGTGCACAGAACCACTTACTCTTGTTCTCTTGTAAAATACAGCCTGCCACTGAGCACTTCTGACCCACATAGAGACTGCGAATTGAAAGGGCTTGGGAATCCAATACAAAATCAGGTTCAGGAGAACCCAAGGACAAGTGACCTCAAAGCAGCATGGACAACCATGGAAAATAGACTGTAGTGGCCATTCATTGTGGGGGGAGGGGGGCGCCAACCAGAGCAGCCAATGCTTGTCGCATCTTTTGGTGGAACCAAAGTTTGAGTCTTTGTGTTTTTCAAGGCCAACTGAACCAGATCGTGGGAGTGCTGTTAGCCAACAGGGGTGGGCAATCCGTGGACAGTCCCAAGTGATCTCAGTGCTGCACATGTGGAGAGAGCAAGACTATCTGTTGCGTTTGAAGACATGATTCTTGGTGGAAACACAAGACCTGTCCTAGGAGTGGGGATCACGTTTTGATACCTGGGACGGCATCAGCCGTACAAACCCGCTTTTCACAGCAAACTGGACAGACTTACATGTGGTCCCTTCCTCTCTGGTACTTTGCCTGCTGTATGAATGAAGATTGTATTCCTCTGGAAATATTTTACAGTTTAATATTGAGTGTAATTAAGAATATAATCATGTTATCAAAAATGGTATTTAACTCTGTTGTAGTTTCTTTAACATTCATGTGGATAAAAAAAAGTCTATAATAAAAAAAACTATGAACTAATAGTGGTGTTCATGGAGTTAAATGCACATTTGATTGGGGGCACCTAATAAAAATGAATACTTTTTAGAATTATTTTGGCATAAAATATTTGAATAAATTATTTTTGAAAATGGAATTCCTTCAAAAATGATTATTAAAGTCTAGGTTAGCCTTTGGCCACTGTCAGCAGCTGGAGTCCTCCCCATCATGTTAGGATCTTTGTAGGGCTAAGGGAGGCTTCTGAATTCCTGCTAGGTCTTCTGACAGCCTTGGTGATGGTGTTGATACTGTGCCTCCCTCCTTACTGTGATGTGAATCAAAGTCCGAGATATCTCTCTCTCTCTCTCTTTCTCTCTCTCTCTCTTCTTAAAGATTTATTTATTTATTTTAGAGAGTGTGTGGAGGGAGAGGCAGAAGGAAAGGGAGACAGAGAATTCTCAATCAGACTCCCTATTGAGCTTGGAGCCCCATGCAGAGCTCCATCCCATGACCCGAGATCAGGGCCTGGGCTGAAACCAAGGGTCGAATGCTTAACCAACTGAGTCCCCCAAGCGTCCCCCGAGATCTTTGTAGGCCAAATTCTGCCTTTCAGATGAGATAGAAGGACCAAAATGGTGACTCCTTTGAGGCCAGGATTTCTAAGTTCGCTGAGTTGCACAGAAATCTACTCTGGAAGACCTCTTACGATGAGGTTGCCAAATACCATGCTAACTGAAGAGGCAGGCACCTTGCCAGTGGCATTCATGGCAGATTTCAAAAGAGGCTTGAAATGCATCACCATGGTATTTGATACTTTCCACTCCACACCTACATTATTATGAACTATCAAAAAAGGCTTCGCAATCTACCCTAGAGATAAAGTTTCTTACCTTTGGCTGTCACATGAAGAACCCAAAGGAGAGCTACTCATTAGTGATTTTCTTCCTAGGAAGCTGGTCACAGAAGGAATCTAACCCGGTCCTGGAATCTGAGGATGGATTCCCAGTGGTTACTAGTGGAAACAATATGAGGATGCTGTTACTGACCACACAGGATGGATGCTCTCTCTGAGGTCTTCTGGCCTGAGTCTGAGCATGAGGCTCATGCCATCCTTCAGACAGGGCACACGTTTCTAAAAATGGCAGCTGTGCTTAGGAGGGTAACTGGGCCGTCAAGTTAGTGGGGCATTTTCTCCATGTGAGCTTTACATTACATATAGGGGGAAGCCCAGAACCCTTAGCTTTGTACTTGAAACCGATACTGCCAGAGATGACAGAAAATCACCTGTGAGAACACAAACCTGGCTTCATGACCTACCACCAGAGGATAGCAATGGTCATTTTCTACAAAACCCAGTGTAACTTCAGGGGCCAGTGCGCTTCTCATAGCCAGAACAGGGACTGGGCAGGTTGAAGGAACTCATAGACTTACAGATGAATTGAAGGCCTTTGTCCCGCAGCTATATCAACTGGTAGGGTAAACAAGCCTGAAATGTCATTCTTGTTTTCCTGATTGCAACTTGAAATGTCTCAGAGTCATGAGTGCTAAAATATCAGCAAATAAGTTTGAAGCAAAAGGGACATTAGAACCAGATAAATTGACAAGGATGTCTGAGAGCCTGGAGTTAGTAATGGTGACGAAGTTCTGAACTAAATTAATGGCCAAGCTCTTGGGGAAGACCATTGCCCTCTACAGATGCCAGAACCACACTGAGCCTTCTGGTTCTCCTCCTAAACTCCAGGCTCTATAGAAGCCCAGCTGTGCATCTTTAACAGAGCACTTGGAAACTGCTGGTGTCTTTATTCCCATGACCTTTGAGTCTCCCTATTTCTGGAGGTATTTTATCAGACTCAGTCTAGAGCCCAAGAATCTTCCATAGAACCATGAAGTTATACAAACCCAAAAACTTCAGAGAAAAAAAAGTCCAACATATGATATGGGAACATCATTGATTTGTATATTTTCTCATGAAGGAGAACAAAAATATTTCTTTAATTTAATTTTATTTTTTTTCAGTGTTCCAAGACTCATTGTTTGAAAACCTTTTCTTCATTCTAGCAACGCTTGATGTTCCTAAGTTAGAACAAAAAGAATTTGTCCCTAAAACCGTATGTGACTGGGTTATCTGAGCTGCCCTGTGGAAACAGACAGGACATCTATCTAAAATGCTGCATGGGGTCTAAAAATAAAGTCACTCTTCAGAAGGACAAATAAAAATTCTTGGCTTCACAAAATGACAGCAGAAAAATGCTGTACTCTTTTCTTTGACTGTTTTATCATGTCAAAATTCCAAGGTCAAGCCAACTATTAGCTAATGAAGAATGAGGGCAGTGCAAATAAAATTCTCTATTTCAATCCCAAATGAAATCACGAGATCAGAAACAGCCATAGTAAATCAACACAGAAACCAGGCCCAAACAATAAAGCATTTCCTATTGGGTAGACATTGCTGATGGACATTGCTTTCGATCCTTAGGATGCCTGAGTAATTGCTCATCGATTTGCCGCAGGCAAGGAGAGTGCGGTATCACATCCCAGCTTCCTCAGATTAAGCAATGAGTGTAGCCTCAGCTCCGTGGAAAAGAGAGAATTCTCTCCTAGCTACAGGGAATATGACCAAGCAGATAGGATCTCTTTCATTTAAGGTTAAGAGTTAAAACAGCTTTGGTCAGCAGTGAGGAAGGTTCAGAGAAGAATACCACCAGCGTGCTAAGAACGTGTAACCACATCATTTAATGGGGATCCATCTAGCTGACTCCAGGCCCGATGACAGTGGTCCTTTGTCTCTCTACATAGCTGAGGGCACCAAGTTTAGTCTGACTGCCTAACACAATTCCCCATGCACAACCCACACCACAGTTTGGAATTATACACACTTCCTTTCATAGGAAGGTGTGCACTACACACTTTATGAGGGCCGGTGTTGTTCATTTCAGCTCACTACCATCTCTCTGCTGTCGAGCACAATCCCTGGCATGTAGTGGCCACAGAAAATATTTTTGTTGATTGAGTAAGTGGACATCATTTGTTTTATTTGAGCCAGTCACAAAAGCAGATTACTTCATTGTTATCACTTTAAATTCTCTCTCAAGGAATGTTGACATTTCATTTGGTTTTTCCAATGACCATATGTGGCAAATGTTAGTTACCATCCAACAGTATTCATTCTTGGTGACAATGCACCCAGATGAAAGACTATAGTTCCAAGGCTTACTTGCCATTCGATGTGGCTGCGTGACTCCATTCTGCCCAATAAGATGTAAATAGAAATATGTGAAATCAGGAAAGTCACTTCAAAAGGGTTTGACCTAGGCAGTGTTTCCCTTTTTGGTTCCCTTTCCCTCTTTCCAGATGTCTGCAATATGGATGGAGCCCCAGAAGCCATTTTGGGCCATGAGGTCACTTTGAAGATAGAGGCCATATGCTAGTATGACACAGAAAGATAATAGAAGCCTGGGTCCCCAAAGACTACTGAACCAACGTTCTTACTCTGGACTGCCCACATCCAGACTTCTTTTACTTTGGAATGAAATCAAATTCTCTCTTGTTTAAACCACTGTTATTTTAGATTTTCTGTTAACTCTGATTACAGAATCCTTCTATCTGGGCCTCAGTGATCACCCAACAGTAACACAACTTCTTACTAGTGTTGACAGCTTTCCAATGCATGAAGCCATCTATGTGATCTTTCATTCTCATTAGCCCTTTGGTTTAGCTAAGGGAGGTCAGTGGATATGAAGACTGATTAGTGGCAGAGTCCAGACTCAAAATCCAGTTCTCCTTACTTCTATAGTAAGCTTTTCCTGCTCAATCTTTTGGCCTCACCATCAGAGCTGAACCAGTCTGTAACATCTCTGATATCCCCTATTGCAATATACGTAGGTGAAGATGACAGAAGGAGCTGGACCTAAACTTGATCTTCTCCCCAGGGTAGAACAGGAACTGGGTTGGAAAGGTACACTTTCCAAAAGGCCTCACAGATTATTGTGTGATGCAAGCAAAGCTGTGACCTGGTGTGTAGCCAGGACCACAAAGGGAATAGAGCCCAGCAGCACAGATATTCCAGGAGCAGGAGGTTGTCAGCGATCATCATCTTTGATAATGGGTCCCTGCTGCTCGCTTGGTATTCATGGCCATGTACCAGCCTTGGGAAAACACACCACTGAGAATAAATAGGGCGGCAAGAAGTAAGCCCAGTGCTTGACTTAGAGATACGACTGGCAGAGAGGAATTCGACTCAAGAACTCATGTGGGCATTGGCTCTCCTAGTCAGTGGGCAACAGCATACACTGAGAGACCAGGTAAAAGACCTGGGACCCCTAGACATGGGGCAGTCACCACTACACAGGACTAGAAGGCTGCTAAGGCTTTCTTAGATGCCTCTGGACTCCATTCTTAATGTGGGCTCTTAATACTGTAAATACTGTAGCTTCAGGAGGAAGAACGGAAAGACAGCTGGTCTTGGGCTGAGAAAGGATCCAAAAAATACTAAGAGCTGAGAATACCTTGCTGCAAATGGCCACTTATTTCCATACCAGGCCTAATATACCTACAATTTAGAAGTAATGAACTCATGTTATCTAAAGTAAATAATCATTCTGAAAAGCCATGACTCTGTACCAAATTAGAAACTTCCCTGAAAGCATTGTTAACGTCTGGAGTTTTCAAACAATAAAATTCATTCTTCTCATCCAACTTTTACATCATCTCAATATTAAGGACAGTGGCTTCCTGGATGATTGTTAATGATGGTTTTCTTTATTATATTTTAGACCATTTAGCAAAGTTTATTGATTTATACTTCCTTGTAATTAGTTGTAGTGATTAAAATAGCTTTTATGGCCCTCTAGAGATTGACTTTTTAAAGAATCAACATTTACCCCAAATTGTGTGCTTTAAAACATGGTTAAATACTGTTTGAATTCAGTACTAAACCATCACTGGTGAAACTGTGATTTTATATGTAGTTGTTTTCTCATCCCTCTGCTTATATGGCACTATCATCCAATTACTTGGCAGCCAATAATAATAACAGCAGCCAACTTTCACTGAGTGATTACAATCACGGAACACAAGCGGAACATTGTGCTAAGTGTCTTAACACATTATTTCATTTAATCCTCTCAACAACCCTATGAGGCAGAGACTATTTAACTATTTAATTGAAATCTCAGGAGTTAAGTCACTTGGCTGATAAGTAGAAAATTAGGAATTTGAGCCTTTGGACATTATGACTTCAAAACCTCTGCTTTTAACCACTAAACTCCAGTGCACATTGCCAGGGGAGCCAAGCAAGCCAAAGCAAGAGCCTTGTACACAGGGGTGAATTGGCAGTTCCCTCACTGACATAATTTGAAGGAACCTAAAGACCTCTCTTAAACAAAAAGATCTCTCCTCACCAAACGCACTTGAAGCTGAAATTTCTCCATTAGGATGATTCCTTTAACTAAGGTATTATATGCTCCTGGGAATATAAGTACTTCTAACACAGTGTTACTTGAAGGGTGGCCTAAAGCTAAAACAATAGAAGAAAACATAAATCTTTACGACTTTAAGGTAAGCAATGGTTTCTTAAACACAGCATCATAGCACAAGAGACAGAAGGAAAATAGATAAATTGAAGTTCATAAAAATCACAAACTTTAGCTCTCCAGATGATACCACAAGAAAATGAAGAAAAGACAGCCTACAGAATGAGAGAAAATATTTGTAAATTATACACCTGATAAGAAATTGAATCCAAAATATATAAAGAGCTCTTGAAACTCAAAAATAAAAAGACAACCTAAATAAGAAATGGGCAAAGATTTGAATGGACATCTCTCCAGAGAAGATACACGAATGCCCCATAAACACAGGAAAAGGGGACTCCTGGGTGGCTCAGTTGGTTAAGCGGCTGCCTTCGGCTCAGGTCATGATCCCAGGGTCCTGGGATCGAGTCCCACATCGGGCTCCTTGCTCGGCAGGGAGCCTGCTTCTCCCTCTGCCTCTGCCTGCCACTCTGTCTGCCTATGCTCGCTCTCTCTCTCTCTCTCTTTCTCTCTCTGACAAATAAATAAATTTAAAAAAAAACAACAGCACAGGAAAAGATGTTCAACATAATGAGTCATCAGGGAAGTGCAAATCAAAACCAATGAACTCACTTTACTTCACTACAAAAACCATTTCACATCTACTAGGATGACTATTACTAAAAAGACAGATAGTAACAGATTTGGTGAAGATGTGAGAGAATCGGAACTCTTGTACATTGCTGGTGGAAATGTAAAATGGTGCAGCCACTACAGAAAACAGTTTTGCAGCTCCTAAAAAAGTTAAACATAGACTTACTCTATCACATAATAATTCCACTCCTATCAGGGCACCTGGGCAGCTCAGTGAGTTAAGCCTCTGCCTTGGGCTTGGGTCATGATCTTAGGGTCCTGGGATCAAACACCACATTGGGCTCTCTGCTCAGCAGGGAGCCTGCTTCCCCCTCCCCCTCTGCCTGCCTCTCTGCCTACTTGTGATCTCTCTCTCTCTCTCTGTCAAATAAATAAATAAATAAATAAATCTTTTAAAAAAATAATTCCACTCCTGGGGATATACCTAAAAGTATGGGAAACAAGTATCCAAATATTTTTATACAAATGTTCACAGTAGCACTATTTACAATAGTCAAAAGGTAGAAATGACTCATATGTCCATTAATTGATGAATGTATAAACAAAATATAGTGTATACTATTTTTCAGCCATGAGAAGAAATGAAGTATTGATGCCTGCTACAACATGGATGAATCTTTTTTTTAAAATATTTTATTTATTTATTTGACAGAGAGAGAGAGAGATCACAAGTAGGCAGAGAGGCAGGCAGAGAGAGAGAGGAGGAGGCAGGCTCCCTGCTGAGCAGAGAGCCCAATGTGGGGCTCGATCCCAAGACCCTGAGACCATGACCTGAGCCAAAGGCAGAGGCTTAACCCACCAAGCCACCCAGGTGCCCCTTGGATGAATCTTAAAAATATTATGCTAAGTGAAATAAGCTAGACATAAAAGGTCACATAATGCATGATTCCATTTATATGAAATTCTAGAATAGCAAATCCAATCTGATATAGAAATCAGATTGGTGGGGGTGCCTGGGTGGCTCAGTAGGTTAAAGCCTCTGCCTTCGGCTCAGGTCATGATCCCAGGGTCCTGGGATCGAGCCCCACATCGGGCTCTCTGCTCAGCAAGGAGCCTGCTTCCTCCTCTCTCTCTCTCTGCCTGCCTCTCTGCCTCTCTGCCTGTCAAATAAATAAATAAAATCTTAAAAAAAAAAAAAAAGAAATCAGATTGGTGGTTTTCAAGGGTGAAGGGGAAGACAGAATTGATAAAAACTGCTTAATGGGTACAGGGCTTCCCTCTGAATGATGGAAATATTTTGAAACTAAATAGAGGTAGTGGTGTCCCCAGATTGTGAATGTATTGAATACTACTGAAATGTCACTTTGAAATGGTTAATCTTATGTTATGGGAATTTCATATAAAAATCTTTATAAATTTAGCACAAGATATGTAAGACCTTTCCAGTGAAAACCTCAAAACATCATTGAAAGAAATTTAAAAGACTTAAAACACTTGAGAAATATACTATATGCATGGGTTGGTAGATTTTTTTGTTAAGATATCCATTCTCCCCAAATGTATTTATAGGCTCAACACAATTTCAAACTCCCAGAAAGACTTTTGGGAGAAACCAGCAAGATGACTCTGTAATTAAGCACAAGTGCAAAGGACGTAGGATATCCAAAACAATTTTTTTAACTTAAAATTCCTTTTAATGGTAGGTAGATTGCACTTATGCGACTGTGTTGGAATAACAGAACTTTTAAATCAGAAGAAACCATAGAGATCTAGTTTAAACCCATCATGTTGCTGATGAGCAAACGGAAGCTTAGAAGGAAAAAAGTGATTGGCCTAGCGACTGGACTGAATTATGGCAGACCCAGGATGGGATGCCTAGTTTACTGCTTCTCTCCTCTCCTCTCCACCCCCCATCCCATCTGCCTCCCTGTTCACAAAAGAGAATTCTCTGGTTGTTCTGGGTAGGTAATCAGGATCACTTTTTTGGCCCTAAATAATCAGTCATCTTCTGACATTAGCAGAAGTTGTAAGTTTCATAGAAAAAAATCATAATACTGACTTCTTTTACTTGATAGTTTTGCGTTTTGAGTGGGAGGACTAGGACCAGGGAGCATTGATTATTCAGGTCACCCTGTCCCATCATTATCACTTGGCTCTTTGACCAACAGCAAATCACTTAAGCTCTCTGGTTCTTTGTTTCCTTTTTGGTACAACATGGCCTCGTAATAGAAGCTAGGTAAGATTCTTCCTGTCTCCAATGTCTGTGAATGTAAGTATCTCCACACATTCTGGAATCTCCATTCTAGGAATTTCTGTAGCTCTTATTTGCACCCATGTGTCAGTATTTTATTCTGAACTGGCTCGAGGATGACTCTTCTTCCTTCATTTTCTTGATCTGGTCCCAACAGTGAACTGGAAATCTTTGGGGGAGTGCTTCTGTTCCTGTCTTCTGTGAAATGTCCTCATCTGGAAGGTGGGACAAGGGTGACTTTCTCTTTATATCATAGGCTCCTTTCAGAAAGTGGTCGATTTTCTGTTTCCAGAATTGCTGTTCTTCCTCTCTTCAATCTCCCGTTGGATTTGTAGGTGTTCGCAATGGTTTGGTAAGCTATCTAGCTGATCTCTTGCTACCTGATGTAGTCTCAGCCTGCTACTTCTCCACCATCTTGACTCCTTCCTCTCCAAAACAATTTTTAAAAGGAAGAAAAACTTTTCAGGAATTCATCCTACTTGGTATCAAAACTTACTATAAAGTTATAACAGTCATAATGCCATGTGGTACTGGCTTCAGGATTGACAAACACAGCAGTGTAAGTGAATAGAGAGCCCAGACATAAACCACACCTATATGGTCATTTGATTTTTGACAAAGTTGCCAAAGAAATGGACAAAGGAAAGTCTTTTCAACAAAATGGTGTTGGAATAAATAATTCTGTATCCATATGGAAAAAAAATTAACTTCAACCCCTACCTCACACCATATACAAAATTTAATTGAGACAGATGACAGGCCTAAATGTGAAACTTAAAATCGTAAAAACTTCAGAACAAAACTTGAGAGAATATCTCTATGACTAGGAGGGGGGCAAAGATTTCTTAGACATACAAAGCAATAGTTGCAAAAAAACCAAAAACCAACCTGATATATAGGACTTAATCAAAATTAAAAGTTTGTGCTCATCATAAAGTTCTCACCAGTGAGAAAATGAACACAGACTGGGAGAAAACATATGCAAGCTTATATCTGACATAGAACTTGTACCTAGGATATATAAAGAACTCCTTCATCTTAAAAAAAAAAAAACAACTAAGCAGCAATCAGATTTTTTTAATTTTTATTTATTTATTTGACAGGGAGAGATTACAAGTAAGCAGAGAGACAGGCGGAGAGAGAGAGGGAAGCAGGCTCCCTGCTGAGCAGAGAGCCCAATGTGGGGCTCGATCCCAGGACCTTGAGATCATGACCTGAACTGAAGGCAGAGGCTTAGCCCACTGAGCCACCCAGGTGCCCCAGCAATCAGATTTTTTTTAAAAAACTCAGCAAAAGAGTTGAATAGACATTTCATGAAAAAAATTATACAAATTATCAGTAAACATAAGAAAAAGTGACTAACACCATTAGTCATCAGGAGATCAAGTTAAAACCACAATGAGATACCACTGCGTACCCACTAGAATGACTGGTATTCTTGGGTTTCCTTACACACTCCCTGGCCCCCACCATCTTTCCTGATTGTATGAAGTGGATTCAACAAAGATTAATAAGGTCATGTTTATAAAAGACATCTTTTCTTTAATAAGCTACATAAATAACAGGCATAAGAAATTCCCTTGGGAGTTACTACTTAATTCTCAGAACTCCTGGGAGGTTTCCTTACTTTAACATTAAGTAACAAGGAGGGAAAAATCTTGGCAACAGCAGATGTGGGTGTATTATCTTCTGGAAGAGAACTTTCCATTCTTCACCCTCAATAAGGCAAGGCTAACTGACCTTTATAGCTACTCCAGAACAAAACTAACTGGGGGGAGTATTCCCCAACAGATGACGGTTCAAAAACTAGTACTAGAAAAATAAGAGTGATCTGAGATTTTGTACCACCACTTTTACCTTGATGCTACCTATTATCTACAAAATAAATCCCAAAACCTATCTGTTGTTTAAGGCTCTATACAATATGGACCCAACTTACATTTACCGTCTTGTAGCTGGACTCTTCCTACGTTGGCCCCCAATTGCTATATTCTTGCCCTTTCTGGCACCATTTTTCTACTTGGAAGGCCCTCCTTCCCTCCTTCTTCTTTCCTAAGCTCTGTCTAACTCTCAAGATCAAACAGCTCAAGTCCACTCGCCCCTCTACGCCCCTCCCCACCAGCTCTCTAAACCCTTAGATTTTTCTCCCTCCTTTAAACCCTATAAGAATATGTGGTTTTTTGCACCAGTCACTTGACCCTTCTTATGTACTGCCTTCGGTTTCTCATTGCTCCTTCTCTATCTTAACGTGTGCCCAGTGAGACTGTAAACTCCTTCAGGGCAGGGAACAAACAGTCCTGGTCCTATGTTGCACTCTTCTTGGCTGCAGAAGTGTTTCCTAATGCAGATGACTTGGATGTCTCAAATGCTCTAAACTTGGATACAGGTTTGTAAAGAACTATCAGAACTTGGGGAGACTCAATATACAGAATGTGGCCAATCAAGCTAATCTGCTTTTGGAGCCACAGTTCATTCATTATCACTGCTCCTTCCTACTTCCCACCTGTCCTTGAGAGTCTCTGTCCTTTGTTATCTATATACATACAGATGCTTCTTGACTTTCAAACTTTCATGTATTATGGAGCTTTGCTCCAGATCCAAAGTAGGTTAACTCATCTATAACACTAGTAGATGACTCTGGTGGTAGTTGGTATGGCGCCAGTGGGTTTAAGGATAAATGAACCTACCACAGTTGTTCTTGAACTCTGCCTTCTCTTCAAGCTGATGTCTCCTTTCTCCTTCCTGTCACCACCAATGTCTTTTTCTTAATTCTTCGTAGATTTATTTGTGCCCAGGACCTAGCTTCTGCTCTGACAGATGGTCACATTTAACTTAACTCTATATTGGATCACGAGTTTGTTGTTCAACATTTTATTTTGAGTCCTAAGTATATTTATTTCTTATTGAGAGAAAAGGGGTGCATTCTCTCCCTCCTTCTTTCTCTCTCTCTCTCTCTCTCTCTCTCACACACTGTATTTGTAGTTAGGGTAGATGACAAAATGCTAGAGCAACAAATAAAACCTGGAAATCTCAGTTGGTCAGTGGCTTAACATTACAAAAGTTTATTTCTTGATCATATCACAGGCCACCACAGTCCACAGTCCACAAGAGAAAGTTTTCGTCCATACTGTGGCTCTGACAACTCTGAGATCTTTGGAGCTCTCCCTTGGATCCAGTTCATCCAGCCAACTAACACTGGGGTAAAGATCAAATGGAAAATCCACTGTTTTTCAACTGCTCTGACCTGAAAATAAAATTCACATTCCCGGCGCCTGGGTGGCTCAGTGGGTTAAGCCTCTGCCTTCGGCTCAGGTCATGATCTCAGGGTCCTGGGATGGAGTCCTGCATTGGGCTCTCTGCTTGGCAGGGAGCCTGCTTCCTCCTCTCTCTCTCTGCCTGCCTCTCTGCCTACTTGTGGTCTCTCTCTGTCAAATAAATAAAATAAAATCTTTAAAAAAAATTCACATTCCCTTGGCCAGATTTTAATTACACTGGGAACAAACAATAAGGAAAACTGAAAAATGTAGACATCCTAAGTACCTAGGAAGGATTTAACTGGATATTTCTGAACACAGTCGATACAATGCCTTGTCACCTCTATCTTCCAGTGGACTTTCCTTTTCTTTATTACATGAAATCTATTTTTATTTCTTTTTTCTATAAGAGATTCTTCATGGAACATATGACTTCTTGTTAGAATTTGGGTCAGTGCTTTTTAGGACTATGACATACCTCTCCTCTTAGATTATTCACTGTCTCCTTAGTTTAGTTTTGTCACTTCTTACAACTTCTGTTTTTTTACTAATCTGCTGGAGTACATCTCCAAATAAATTTCTCTAAAAGGATGCTTGAAACTTACCTCCTTTAAAATGTAAGTTTCTTGAAGGCAGGACATCTGTCATGTTTGTTCTTGTATTTCTACTAAGAGAATGCCGAAATAGGTACACAGGACATATTTGTTAACTAGGCAAAAACTTCTTGAGTGTTTTTCATGTCTAAAAGCCTTTTTAAAAAATAATTTTGGGGGGTACTTGGGTGGCTTAGTTCTTATACATCTCACTCTTGATTTTGGCTCAAATCATGATCTCAGGGTTGTGAGATGGAGTCCCATGTTGATCTTCTCTCTCTTTTTGCCCTCCCGCTAAAACAATAAAATAAATAATAATAGCAATTTTGTTTGAGGCACCTGGGTGGCTCATGCAGTTAAGCATCTGACTCTTGATCTCAGCTCAGGTTTGGATCTCGGGGTCGTGAAGTTCAGTCCTCGCTCTGAGCTCCATGCTGGATGTGGAGCCCACTTAAGTAAAAATATAATAATAATAATAATAATTTTGTTTTTAAAATGTTAGTTTGGGGGCACCTGGTGGCTCAGTCGGTTAAATAACTGCCTTTGGCTCAGGTCATGATCCCAGGGTCATGGGATTGAGCCCCTTGGCCAGCTCCTTGCTCAACGGGGAGCCTACTTCTCCCTCTCCCTCTGCCTGCTGCTCCCCCTGCTTGTGCTCTTTCTCTCTCTCTCTCTGTCAATAAATAAATAAATAGAAACCTTTTTTAAAATGTTAGTTTTGTCTTTATCTTAAAAATAGTTTATCCTGGGGCACCTGGGTGGCTCAGTGGGTTAAGCCTCTGCCTTCGGCTCAGGTCATGATCTCAGGGTCCTGGGATTGAGTCCCACATCAGGCTCTCTGCTCTCCACCCCCCCCCCCACTCTCTGCCTACTTGTGATCTCTCTCTCTCTGTCAAATAAATAAATAAAATTAAAAAAAAATATTTTATCCTCAACATTAATACATAGTTTGCTTGGCTATAGAATTTTAGGTCTAAAATTATTTTCTTTCCAAAACCTTGAAAAGAATGCACTGTTATCTTCCACATTTAGTGCTAATTGACTTCTTATTTCTTTATAAGAAACATTTTTCCTCCCTTGAAGTTTTTAGAATCCTTAATAGGATTTTAAATTTAAGATGTAATAAGTTTTTTGAAATTTCATAATGATGGGTTTGGCTAACCCTTTTTTTTGTTTTTTAAATATTTATTTATTTATTCATTCATTTATCTTTTTTACCATTTAACCTGCTGTGTCCCTGGTAAGTCCTTAGTCTTTTCAGTTTGATCACTCATGTAATTTTCATCTCTGGAAATTTTTGTTTATATTATTTCCTGTTCTGTACTTCTGTCCTTATGAAACTCTCATTTTCCCTGTGCTTTCTATATTTCTGTCCCTGTCTCATACTTTTATCTCGTTTTTTTTTTTATATTCTTAAATAGTTCCTGAACTTTATCTTCCAATGAACCTTTTTGGAGGGCTATCATGATTTTCATTATAAGAATTCATTCTTTTTCTCTGATTGTTCCATCTGTACAGAAATATCTGAAAATAATTTTTTAAATGGCTGTCAAATCACTTGCATTACACTAGTCTTTTTTCTTTTTTTAATAAAGTATAATTAACACAGTGTTATGTTAGTTTCAAGAATACAGCCCTTTTTTTCCCCAGAATTATCTCCGTCTCCTTCTGAGGTCAGTTTTACTGAGTTTTTCATGTTCGTCTTTCCCTTTCATCTTGCTGGTTTTTGTCATGGTGGCCCGTTTATATTTTATATAAAAATATATACATATTTTTAATTATAATAAACTTGAATGTATATTTAGATCATTGGTGTCGGGAGAAACAGCTAACCGGGAGCTCCGTGTACTTGGAGAAGCATGAAATCAGCAGCTTAGCTGTGGATTGAACTAGTAGGGAGTCAGCAGTCAAGCTGACAGCCTCCCAAACGCTAAAAGAACAGCCCCACTCTACAGCAGCAATGCACACATTAGAAGCCTTAGCGCTTCTCAGATATCTGAGTTTTCTGAGGGTAAGGTCTTTCCAGTCTTGCCCAGGGCAAATGCAGACTGATTGCTTGCTGTATCCTCCAAGTTTGGGAGTCAGGGCTGGGAAGGCTAAGTGCTATGTATAAAGATCGTCAATCAAACCATGTGTTTTCATCCCGGCTTCTCCTTCTGGATCTCTGTTGTACCTCCAACTCAGAATGGTGAGATTTTGTAAAATTCTTCAGGACAATGACTTCTGCCCCTGCACGGCAACCCCTTCACGGTGTGTTCTGGGCTACAAGTTCTTCCACTGAGTGTCATCCATCAATATGCTTCCTTCCTCTTTTTTTTTTTCTTCTTGTCTTATCTTCCATACACTGTTGAAATTTCTTGTGTTCCTCTATATCTATGTTATTAGAAAAGTCTCCCCAACCCCCCATCTTCATTTGTAACGTAATGGAGTCTCGGGAAGTAGTGATGAGAAAAACATGTACTTGGCATGTCATCTGGAACTAGAAGAAGAGCCTATATACTTTTATTTTAACATCTTAGTTTAAATTTATTTTTTTCAAGTTCCAAGATCCATTGTTTATGCACCACACCCAGTGCTCCATGCATACGTGCCCTCCTTAATACCCACCACCAGGCTCCCCCAACCCCCCACCTCCCTCCCCTCCATAACCCTCAGTGTGTTTCCCAGAATCCACAGTCTCTCATCTTTCCTCTCCCCCTTCGATTTACCCCAGTTCACTTTTCCTTTCCTTCTCTTAATGTCCTTCTTGTTATTCCTTGTGCTCCACCCCCAGGTGATTATAATCAGACAAGTTTGGGAGACACTGTCCTAAACTGTCTTTTATTCTTACTTACCCTTTATTTTAAGCACTGAACGTTTACTGGTTTGTAACTCCTTGCATTCTATGCCTCAGTTTTCCTACTAGTTGATCATTTTCATCACAGCGGGAGCATATCTGATGATTCTTTGTGCTTAGCCTACCGTCCTTCACCCTTGAACCCTTGAACACTGTCAGGCATGGCTTAGAAGTTCAATACATTCTCCTTGAGTAACAGAATGAACAAAGGGGTGAGTGAGTGAAGGAATGATGTGCATTTGAGTAAGTCGTTTCTCTAGTATCTTATTCTGCTTTTATTTACTCAGTAGGTTCTTTTTTTTTTTTTTTAAATAAAACTAGTCAGCTATACGTAGCCATTCAGAATTAATTCCCTTTAAAAATAGATACGGTGACTCACTTTTATTTTTTAAGGAAACTTTCCATTTCCATGAGCCCTATTTCCAGAAACACTCCGTAATGCACAAGCTTTCAGCTTGCAAATGGTTTCATTTCAGTCTCATACCAGGAATAGCTTGTATGAATCCATAAACATGAATGAGGCTCTTCTTGTGGGATTCTCCTATTTTAGTCCAATGCTTACCTCAAATAGAACCCATTTAGGTGAATTCTGCTGCCATAAACCCATTTAAACTCAAGGTTGCTGTTGTAAATAACAAGATTAAAAGCAAACATACCTCAGTCATCATTGATTCATATCTCAGACAATAAAATAAATATATCTATTAAAATATAGTAGGACAAAAATGTTAAAAATTAATAATCCACTTTTATCATTTTTCAAGGTGAGTCTGAAGTTTTGATAAATAGCATACACACTCCTTATCTTAAAGAGCTAGTTTTTAATGAACACAGGAATAGAAATGCTGAGATTTAAAAATGGGGATAGAAAGAGAGCTGCCAGCACATTTTTTTGTAGACTTATTCTAAGATCTGACTTGCAAATATTTTTCTTTACCTCATACTGGATATTTTCCATTGAGTGAGTGAAAGTTTTAGTCAGTTTCAGTAGTGACTGTTTTCTTCAATCAAGTGTTTTCGTTTCGTTACAGATGATTCAGGTATTGTGCATAATGTTTAAGTCAGCCGGGACCATGGGGATACAACCAAGCAAAATTCAGAATGCGGGAAGTTTTACAGGACAAATGACCCAGTTCTCTCAACAAATAAATTACTTTCCCTAGTTAACTTTGAAAAAGTACTTGGGCTGCTCTGGGGAGAATAAGCTGAGGGGAAGCAAAAACCATGGAGACTGGTTAGGAGCTACTGTGCTGGTCTATGCCAGAGATGATGGTGGCTTGCACCAGGGTTTGGGTGGTAGAGAAGATGAGAAGCAGTCAGATTTGGATCTATGTTGAAGTTAAAGTAAAGAGAATATGCTGATAGATTGTATATAGGGTGTGAGACAAAGAGAGTGAAGAAGAATTCAAGGTTTTTTCCTTGAACCACTGGAAGGATAGCCTTGCCACCAACTGAAATGGATAACTGTAAGAGAAGTGGGTTTCAGAGGGAAATCGGGAATTCCATTTTGGGCAAGGTAAGTTTGCGACATCTATCAAACCCCCAAGTGATAGTCAGCTGGAAATACCAGCCAAGAGTACATGAGTGAGTTGTGGGTAGGAGATATAAATTTGGAAGTCTTCAGAATATACAGATGTTGTCAAGCTGTTAAAATAAATTAGATCACCAAGGGAGTGACTGTGAGTAGAAATTTGTTGCTTCAAAAATACTGTGGAACAAACAATCCCAATATTTAGTGACTTAAAACAATAATCATCTGTTCTCATCTCTACCTTATCTTCCTATGTCTCTCCCTACCTGATTTGCACATAGGGCCAATTTTGAAGGTAGTGTTTATATGTGTCTGTGGGAAATAATACATCTCCTAGTTGGCCTATTTAAGCTTAATTTCTTCCTGGGACATTAACAACTCTTCTCCTTCTTATCCTCCTCCTCCTCCTCTCCTCCTCCTCCTCCTCCTCCCCCTCCCCCTCCCCCTCCTCCTCCTCCTTCTCCTCCTCTCCCTGCTTCTGCTTCTTCTCCTGCTTCTGCTTCTTCTGCTTCTGCTTCTCCTGCTTCTGATTCTGCTTCTTCTCCTTCTCCTGCTTCTGCTTCTTCTCCTTCTCCTGCTTCTGCTTTTTCTCCTGCTTCTCCTTCTGCTTTTTCTCCTGCTTCTCCTGCTTCTGCTTCTTCTCCTGCTTCTTCTTTTTCTCCTTCTTCTCTATCTTCTTCTCCTCCTCCTCCTCCTCCTCCTCCTCCTCCTCCTCCTCCTCCTTCTCCTTCTTCTTCTTCTTCTTCTTCTTCTTCCTCTTCTTCTTCTTCTTCTCCTCCCCCTCCCCCTCTCCTTCCTCCTCCTCCTCCTTGTCCTCCTGCTTCAAGTAACTCTCATCCTTCTCCTAGAACCAGTGGACTGGCTCAAGCATGGTTGTTTTTCCCCCTCCCCCACACCTCATGGCAATTTCAGAGGCACAACAAAGAAACATATAAGACCTTTTGAGGTCTAGGCTCAGAACAGGTCCAGCATAACTTCCTTCTTATTCTATTTGCCAGAATACGTCATATAGCTGAACTCAAAGTCAAAGATCAGCCCAATGAAAAGGCAAAGGCAAAGGCGCATGGAAGGGTAGAAATTGAGTTCAGTAATGCAATTTCTCCCAAGTCCAAGGACTGAGTCCATCTTGGACCACTTACCTTTAAAAGGTAAGTTTGAATTCTACACCTACCCTGCCAGCACCCGCCCCCCAATATCTAATCAGGGGCCAAACATAAAGATTACCCTAGACGTCATCTTAACCATTGCTCCCCCTTGCCTAGAAGGCATTCATTCTTTGATTTTTGTCAAAGGAACGAAAACATTGACTGCATAGTATAGTTACAAAGAAAGTACATAGTTACAAAGAAAGTCTGTGGTGAGATGGTCCAAGATGCCAAAGTGTGCCTTGTAATAGTCTGAATACAAAAAACAAAACTGGGAGCAAATGATAAGGAGCCATCTGTATATGAAATTGAAAACAACTCGACAGCAGCACCTAAGATATCTTACATGAATTGGTGAAAACGGACCGCGCAGACCTCAGAATCTCAGCAGCATGCAACAGCCTCTAATTTTCAATAAACTACACCCAGTTGGGATTTTTTTCCCAAGCTACTAAGATATAGAATATGCATTTTTCTTTGTTTGGGGAAAGAGTTTTTTTTCTAAACCAAGACAACTGTTGAAATAATATATTTTAAAAAATTCCAAGCTTTAAAAAATTTTTTTGGAAGTAAGGACATCCGAAGAACAATTCTTTTAAAAAATGTAATCTGCTATTATCAGCTTAGTCTATAAGCCTGGATTTTTAAAAAATAGTGGATCAGAAAATGTGGTACTAGTACTCGTACCCTATCTTATATTTTAAGCTGCCTTTGCCAGATCTAGAGATTTTAGGAGCTGAAGAAGCCTTAGAGATCATAATCAACTAATTTTATAGATGAAGTAACAGAGGCCCAGAGAGGTTAACCTGATTCTTTTGAAAGTACAAGAATTGAATCATGTGAGTTGTGACCCAGGGGCGAGTGACACAAAGAGGTAACTGTGAGAGGAGTTTACCCCACCTCCTCTACATCTATCCCCATATTCTCCAGGCACCCCCCACATTACCCCCTTCTAGTAAATATACAAGCTAGTAAAAACTGTGATTTACTGCTCAACCAAAGCTTCCAGACAAGGCTCCTGGGTGCACTCACCCCTCTCCCAGCCCAGGGTAGATATTGTGGATTGGTTACCGTCCACTTACAAGAACAACCTTCCTTCTCTATCACCAGTGGGATCTTGAAAAACTGGAGTATTTGTTGGTATCTTGCTGTTTCTTTTATTTCCTTTACTTTATCTTCCTGTGTCTCTCCCTACCTGATTTGCATATAGGGCCAATTTTGGAGTTAGTGTTCCTATGTGTCTGTGGGAAATAATACATCTCTTCTTCCCTGTAGGTACTAACTAGTTGGCCTATTAAAGCTTAATTTCTTCCTGGGAGATTAACAACTCCTCCTCCTCCTCCTGTTCTTCTTCTCTTTCTCCTTCTCCTTCTCCTTCCTCTTCTATTATTATTAGTTTTGGCTAGTGTCTTTTCCAGCAGCAACACCAGCAAGCACATGGGTCTCCAAAGTCCTTTCTGGGACTAATGTGCTGTGTTTCTATTTTCTACTTTAGGGGACCATGAGAAATTCAGAAGGCGGCTAATTTGCATACTCGACCTCAAACAATATCTAAAATTCAACATAATCAGACTCAGGTTCTTACTGCTGCTGTGAAAGATAAACAAAGCAAGACACCAGTTACAATGGTAAAGACAGATTTTAATCTGTAATACACTATTGCAATAGGCAAGAGGGTCAAATGCAAACTGACCTCAATGTCAATTTGTATAGAGGTGACTGGGCATTTTAAAGGGAGAAGAAAGGGAGATGAACAGGGGCTCAGTAGAGTCAGAGAAGTGACAAATTACAGAGGGGTGGTCAGTGTAAATGTTGACAGGCCAGTTGTGACGGTTAGCTGACAATTATCAAAGTTAGGATTCTACCCTCCCACAGACACTAGGAAACAGAGGCTTTATTCTTCCTGATGATTACATTTTAAAGGAATGACTTTCAGTCCAGAAAGACACTACTGAATTATAGGAGATACATTCACATCTCAAAGGGACAGGAGAAGGATTCACAATTGTAGGCTATTTATTTATTTATTTTTGTACCCCCCCCTTTTTAAAAATTTCTTTTCAATGTTCCAGAACTCATTGTTTATGGACCACACCCAGCGCTCCATGCAATATGTGCCCTCCATAATACCCATCACCAGGCTCACCCAACCTCCCACCCCACGCCCCTCCAAAACCCTCAGTTTGTTTCTCAGAGTCCACAGTCTCTCATGGTTCGTCTCCCCCTCCAATATCCCCCAACTCACTTCTCCTCTCCATTTTTCCATGTCCTCCGTGTTATTTCTTATGCTCCACAAGTAAGTGAAACCATATGATACCTGACTCTCTCTGCTTGACTTATTTCACTCAGCCTAATCTCGTCCAGTCCCGTCCTTGTTGATAGCAAAGTTGGGTATTCATCCTTTCTGACGGAGGCATAATACTCCATAGTATATATGGACCATATGGTCAGGGGCCTATTTTCAGGTTGGCTAGAACAAATAATAAATTCTTTTGGCAGCATTGAGTTTTCTCAGGCAGACACTTTAAGGGGGCCTGGGGTCATCCTAGGGATTTGGCCTTGAGCTGTTAGAAACTATGTTACTGTTTGTTTAAGTCATTTAATGCAGGGCTAGAAGAGTGGATGAAATCATTTGTGTTGAGAATCTGCAGTTTTTAATAGGCTGAGGTTGAGATGTAGTTGATAAGAGGGTTTAAAGGAGACTGGCTAGTTTAATCACGGAGAGAATGTTTCTCACTGAGTGATTTTAGTACATGTCATTTTTAATAAAAGATTTTATTTATTTATTTGACAGACAGACCACAAGTAGGCAGAGAGGCAGGCAGAGAGAGAGGGGGGAAAGCAGGGTCCCTGCTGAGCAGAGAGCCCCATGCGGGGCTCGATCCCAGGACCCCAGAATCATGACCTGAGCTGAAGGCAGAGGCCCTAGCCCACTGAGCCACCCAGGAGCCCCAGTACATGTCATTTTTTTTTTAATTTAAAAAAGACACTTATTTGCCAAAGCCTCTGTTTCTTTATCTGTAAAACAGGAATATTAACATCCCATGCGGCTCTCAGGAGCATCTTGTACAGTGCTGTCCAACTGAAATACTGTGCAAGCCTCACATATATATATATACACAACATTTCTTTTCCCATTCATCTGTCAGGGCACACTTAGACTGTTTCCATGTCTTGGCTATTGTGAATAATGCTGCAGTGAACATTATCTATGTCCTCTTGGCCACAGTAAAAAAGAAAAAAAAAAAGAAAAAAAAGAAAAAAGTAGAAATAAACAGTAGAAGTTAATTTAAAAAAAAAGATTTTATTTATTTATGAGAGGGCACAAACACGGGGAGCAACAGAGGGAGAGGGAGAAGCAGGCTCCCTGCTGAGCAGGGAGCCAGAAAAGGGGCTCCATCCTGGGGCCCTGGGGTCGTGACCCCAGCCCAAGGCAGACACTTAACCGAATGATCCACCCAGGCGCCCCTAGAGTAAAACTTATGTTAATTGTTCAATTTATTTACCTAATATATTCAAAATATCATTTTAACATGTAACCAATGTTTAAAAATTAATGGGAGATTTTACGTTGTTTTCGTCCCAAGTCCTTGAAATCCGGTGTGTACAGTCTTACACACTTTACAGCACCTCAACTGCGACCAGCCACGTTTCTAGCTTTCAGCAGCCACGCGTGCCTAGCTCCTACCCTGGACTGCGGAGGTCTAGACCCCCGATCACACGCGTCTCGCTGACGTAAGGGGCGGGTCCTAGGGAGATCGGGGCGGAGCTTCCGGGAGAGCGCTTTTGGGGCCTCCCCGGCTCCCGTAGGAGAGCTCCGGCCGTGGCGGCGCCACGTCCCCTGCGGCGGCGGGAGAAAGATCAGTTGGGCCTCGGGGCGGCTCCGGAAGGCCATGGCCTTTACGTTGTATTCACTGCTGCAGGCGGCCCTGCTCTGCGTCAATGCCATCGCGGTGCTGCACGAGGAGCGCTTCCTCAAGAACAGTGAGTGGGACCGCGGGGCGGGGCTGAGGGGGCGGCGGCGGAGCCCGTGGGGTGCGGAGCAGAGGTGGGCCGCGGGAGGGGGGACCCTGGGCCGCCACCGACGGGAGCCCGAGGACTCCACTCTTGGCGGCCCTTCCTTGGAGGGAGGAATCCGAGCCACTTCCGTCTCACAGAGTTTGAGCTCAACAGCGGGGCGAAGATTGTTTAACCGATGTCTCCAGTGTGCGGGACCCCGGGATTTGGGATGGGAAGGGGTACAGACAAGAGCCAGGGACGCCTCGGACTGCGATTAGTTTAGCTTAATAATTTAATGCTCTCCTCTGTGATCGCTTTTAATGGTCAGGAACCTGGGGTCTGAGGTTTTAGTTAGAGAGGGAGGGAGGGGCGTGGCTCATTTTGGAGCACGGGCAATTGAAGAATGAACTGATGGAGGGCCATGGGGATTCCTGGTGTTTGAGGCGAGGTGGAAGGGGTGGGTGTTCAGATTATCATGGCATCCAGACACCCACGTTCCAAGAGAAGTTTATTCAGCCCAGTTTATTGGATGTCTACAGTGTGCCAGGCTAGAATCAAAGAATACCAAGATGAAGACACAGTTATGCCTGTCATCCCACACAATACGGCGATTTCCATGCCATCCTGGGCGGGCCACTAATTGCTGTATGAGGCAAAATTAAGACAGGATACTGCACGAGGTGCATCACTGGCGTGCACAAGTATACCTAATCACAGAGTACACCGTCATTTGTAAGTACGCCAAATATGTCTCTGTGAGTCCTGGAAACCCAATCCCATGAGCAAGATTGATTCATTTCATCTATTCCTTCAGATTTACTGAGCACAAATTTTGTGCCAAGCCCATGTAATTAGGAGCTGAGGTTACAGCAGTTATTTGCTCTTCTAATGAAAGTTAAGTAAAAAATGAACAAGTAACAATGACAGGTATGCAGAATATTATGAAAGAGAAGTGCAAGGAAGCACTGACTTGTGAATCTTTGAAAGCTTTGTGGAGGAAGTGTGTTTAACCCAAAATCTAATAAGTGAGTAAGCATTGATTAGGTGAAGGGTTGGAAGGGTGAGGAGTAAGAGCTCTTGTGAAAACTGGGGCAGTGAAAATGAAGTTTTAAAGTTTTAAGCAGGGCAGTGACATGATCAGATTTGTTTTATTTGCAAGAGCCTTATTGAAGTGTGGAGAACAGATTGGAAAGGTAAAATAATGGGTGTGGGAAGCACCATTCCAAACAGGGCAAGTAGAATGGTGGGTATAACAATAATAATAACAACTAACCCTTAATACCACAAACCAGGATCTGTATCAAGTGCTTTACATATATTAACTTGTATGACCCTTGCAACAACCCTGTGAGATAGGTACTGTTTTCATCCCCACTTTACAGATGGGAAACCAGAAGTACAAAAGAAGAGTAGGTAACTTTTCTATGATCACACAGTTAGAAAGTGCGGAGCTAGGATTTACGTAGGCATTCTGACTCAAAAGTCCATCTCCTCACTACTATAGTATACAGAAAAGTAGGAGATATGTGGGGGTTGAATTGTGTCCCCCCAAAAGATACACTGAAGTCCTAACCCTTGGTACCTGTGTAGGTAACCTTATTTAGAAATTGGGTCTTTGCAAGTGTAATCAAGTTGAGATAAGGTCACACTGGATTAGGATGGCCCTAGATCCAGTGACGTTTCCATATAAGGAGAGAGAGATACACAAACATAAGGGAAGAAGGCCAAATGACAATGGGCAGAGATTAGAGTGATGCAGCAAGAAGCCAGATAATGCCAAGGATTGCCAATAATTACTAGCAGCATTGAGAGGCATGGATGAGATCTTCCGAACCCACAAAAAGGAACCAACCCTGCTAGCCCCTTCGTTTTGGTCTTTAGAACCATGAGAAAATAAATTTCTGCTAAACCATCTAGTGTGTGGCATTTTGTTAAGGTAGTCCTAGGAAACTATAGGAATCAGAAGATATTTTAAGGATAGAAAAGGCAGAATTTCACTGTTTGGACATTAGGAATGAGGGAGAGGAAAAAGTCAAAGATCTCTAGGTTTTCTGAATTAGCAACTGAGTCAAGCATAGTACCTTTACCAAGATAGAGAGTACTGGAGGAAAAATGAGGGCAGGAGTGGTGGGTAAAAAGGTGAAAAGATAGTGAAATAAGTTTTGGACACGGTGAGTTTGAGATTTCTGTGAGATATACGAGTGGAAGTGTGGAATAGTCAGTTGGAGTTAAGTCCGTAGAATAGAAGCAAGAGCCACAGTGGAGATTGAATTTGAGCTTGTCAACCACAGATGATAAATGAAGCCATATGAAGAGATGAAATTGCTCAGGGAAAGAATACAGTACAAAGAGAATTGGTGACCAGGACAGTCCCAGAATCTCTTCTAATATTTAATGTGTAGGTAGAGCTGGGAGAATGGACAGGAGAAATTGATGAGTGAACAAAACAAGAGAAATGGGAAAATCTAGACAGTGGGGTTTCACAGAAGTCAAGGAGACATAATACAGCAGGGGAATGTTCAGGGAAATCAGAGAAGGACAGAAAATGTCCTAAGGATTCAGGGTAATGGAAGTCATTGGTGATTATACACAAGCAGTTACAACTGTGGATAAAATCCAAATTGGAATGTGTGAGAAGTGGGTAGAAAGTGATAAAAGGGAGATCACCGTAACAAATAACAGTAATAATGAACAATTTTGCAATACTGTGAGAATTACCAAAATGTGACTGAGACACAAAGTGAGCTGTTGGAAAAATGCCACCAATAGATTTGCTTGACACAGGATTGCCATAAACCTTCAGTTTGTGAAGAACACACTATCTGGGAAGTGCAGTAAAGGGAGCACTGAAACAAGGTAGGCCTGTATAACATTGTATAATTTAAAGTGAACAATGATCATGCAGTGCAATACACATATATACTACAAAATGCTTACCACAGTTACAGTGTTCTTCACCTCACATAATTATAATTTGGCTGTGTTGTGGGGATAAGAACATCTAAAATTTCCTCTCAATGCAACTTTCAGGTATACAATACAGTATTTTTAACTGTGGTCACCATGCTGTACATTAGATCCCTGGAACTTACTCATCTTATAACTGAAAGGTAGTACCTTTAGACCAGGAATTTCCCATTTCCCTCACCATTCAACCCATGGCAACCACCATACTACTCTCTGTGTCCAAGAGTCTGATGTTCTGAGATTCCACATGTAAGTAATATTTGTCTGGCTTATTTCACTTACTGTAATACCCTCAGGATTTACTCATGTTGTCACAAATGGCAGGTTTCTCTTTTTTATGGCCGAATAATATTCCATTTAATATATACACAACATTTCTTTTCCCATTCATCTGTCAGGGCACACTTAGACTGTTTCCATGTCTTGGCTATTGTGAATAATGCTGCAGTGAACATAGGAGTACAAATATCTCTTCAGGATAGTGATTTCCTCTCTTGGAGAAATACTCAGTAGTGCGATTGCTGGATCATATGGTAGTGTGCTATTTTTAATATATATTTTTTTAAAGATTTATTTATTTGAGAGAGCGTGCACCTATGAGTGGAGGGAGGGGAAGGGTGAGAGGGAGCGAGAATCTAACAGACTCCCCACTGAGCAGGGAGCCAGTGCTGGGTGTGATCTCATGACCCTGAGATCACAACCTGAACCAAAACCAAGAGCTGGATGCTTAACTGACTGAACCACCCAGGTGCCCCAGTAGTTCTATTTTTAATTTTTTGAGGAACACTATGGGGTCACTAAAAACCTATTAGAATGAATAAATGAGTCCAGTAAGAGTGCAGGATACGAGGTCAGGAGCAAATTGTTTTTCTGTACATGAACAATGAACAATTGAAATTAAAGAAACAATTTCATTTACAATATAAATAACAAAATGCTTTGGGATGAATTTAACAGAAAAGGAGCAAATCTTGTACCCTGAAAAATATAAAGCATTATTGAATAGAATTAAAGAATAAAAATATTCTTAAAGGGAATTAAAGAAAATAAAGACATCCATGTTCATGGATCGAAGACTTAATATCATTAAGATGACAATACTTAGGGACCCCTGGATGGCTCAGCTGGTTAAGCAGCCGCTTTCAGCTCAGGTCGTGATCCCATGGGGATCAAGTCCCAGATGGGGCTCCTTGCTCTGTGGGGAACCTGCTTCTCTTTCTGCCTTCTACTCCCCCTGTTTGTGCTAACTCTCTCTCTGATTTAAAAAAAAAAAAAAAAGATGACAATATTTAATATTATTGATTTATAGATTTGATGCAGTCTATCAAAATCCCAGTTGGCTTTTTGCAGAAACTGACAATTGCTCCTAAAAGAGAAGGACCCAGAATTCCCAAAATGATCTTGAAAGAGAATACAATGCCTAGACCTTACTCCAGACCTGCATTTAAATTTTCCAGAAGTGAAGTTCAGCAGTGTCTTTTCCAAAATTTCTGCAGGTAACTTAGCTTTGTGCCCCTAAATGAAAATCATTGCTACAAACTGTTGGAATGGCCCAGAAATGTTAATACTTTGCCCCCTAGAACTTTGTCTTCATTTCCTCCTCTCTCCAGAAGTAGCACAGATATTTTATCTGAACATGTGTTTTGAATATGGTCCCAGAACTATGGGAAAACACTACCTTGGCTTGTCTAAGTGGATAAGCTGTTGTTTTAAATCTTTTTTTTTTTAAGATTTTATTTATTTATTTGACAGACAGAGACCACAAGTAGGCAGAGAGGCCAGCAGAGAGAGAGAGAGAGGGAAAGAGAGAGAGAGAGAGAGGAGGAAGCAAGCTCCCTCCTGAGCAGAAAGCCTGATGCGGGGCTCTATCCCAGGACCCTGAGATCATGACCCGAGCCGAAGGCAGAGGCTTTAACCCACTGAGCCACCCAGGTGCCCCAGGCTGTTGTTTTAAAGTATCTAAGGGGTGCCTGGCTGGCCCAGTTGGGAGACATGTCACTCCTGATTTCAGGGTCCCGAGTTCAAGCCCCACATTGGTCATGGAGCCAACTTAAAAAAAAAAAAAACCTCCCTTAATTCAGGGGTGCCTGGCTGACTCAGTCAAAGGACCATGTGACTCTATCTTGGGGTTGTGAGTTCACAGCACATGTTGGGTATGGGGATTGCTACAAAAAATAAAAAGTGAAATATCTAAGTGTGTTTTAAAATAGAATTTTAAAATATTTTAAGTATTTGTTAAATATTGTTTATGTAGGCTCTTAACTCTTGCCTAGGTTTTTATAGTAACCTCCTCACTAGTCACCCTCCCTCCAGTTTTGTTTCTCCTCCCTCCAGTTTGTTTGCTTCTCCAAGAGAAGCTGAACATGTTCCTCAGTGGTTTGAAATTCCTGAGTACTTTAATATTCATAGCCTCCAATATAAAAGTCAGACTGCCTTGTGTGACTGACAAGCTCACCATAATGTATCCCTTCTCTGTCCTTCCCTTTTACCCTTCCCCAGTATTTACCTTGTGTGCCATTCTTACCATGGTGCTCTTCTTTGCTACTGAGCTTTACGCATACTTTCTCGGCCTTCAGTGACCTTGACTTACCTCAGACTGTTCTTTAAGGCCTATCTCTGCCATTTGCCTCTCCCAGAAACCATCATTGACCTGTTCCATTGGCTGTAGCACCACTGCAGTTCCTTTGTGGTCTTCCCCTATAGACTAATGACAAGGATTCTCTCATTTTTTCAATTCCATCAGTCAATGAATATCTTCTAAATAACTGAATAATGTTACCATTATCATATTGTTGCAACTCCTGATTTGAAAGCTGTATGTTTGTACAAATAGTTTAATTAATATTTTGACTGTAATGCAGATTGTGTTTCTTCTAGTGTTCCACAATGGTGCAAATTCCCTTTCTGTACAAGAAAAAAAAAATACACGCACATAGTGAATTTTAATACCTGTAAAAATTATTCTTACTAGTTTTTATTTATGGTGCTGGGTATGGATCGGTTTGACAGGTATATCCAGTAGCATTTATGAGTGCTACAAAAGAAACATTTCCTATATGAAACAGTGTATGAGTCAGCTCTGGCTGCCATAACAAAGTATCATAGACTGGGCAGCTTAACCAACAGAAATTGTTTTCTCCTGGTTCTGGAAGCTGAAAGTCTAAGATCAGATAAAGTTCTGGAGAGGGCTATCTTCCTGGTTTGCAGATGGCCACTTTCTTACTGTGTCCTCGCATGGCAAGGTGCAGGGAGGGGGGAGGAATCGACTCTCTCTTCCTCTTTTTTGTAAGGCCGCAGCCCTATCAGATTAGGGCCCTACCTTTAAGATCCATTTAACTGTAATTACCTCCTTAAAACCCCGTCTCCATATAGGCTTCAACACAGAAATTTGGGGGGGGGGGGACACAGTTCAGTCCATAGCAAATAGTTAAAATATTACAAGGTATTACTGATTCAGGGTTTAAATGACTGCACCGGAGCCAGTATAACGTTAGAGTTTAGAGTAGTGAGAGCTGTATGAGTCCAAGTAATGGATGGAGAATTCCTAAAGGAGGTAGATGTTAAACAGTAAATCAGGTATGCATAAGTATAGAGAAATGAGCGAGGCATTCTACAAGCCTTGTATGATAGTCATGATATGAGCATGGCAGTTTATAGAACATTGAGATAAACCATGTAGACATGTAAAAAAATTTCTCTGTAAATATATATTCCGAAAAAACATTTGTTGAATTTCATTCCAGATTAAACAGTTTTATGTTGTGTTGGAAATTAATTACATTGACCCAAGAGAGATTAGTCCAAATATACAAGATCGTTTACTTCAACATTGATCTTTTTGATCAAGGCAATATTTTAAGCCTTATGTTAGCAGAATTCTTTTTTCTGGAGTTTTTGAGTACTTTCACATCTGTGATAGCATTTGATTCCCATGCAAACTTGGTGACACTGACAAAGTGAAGCACACTTATTTCTTTTGCACGTATGGAAACAGGGTCAGCCAGACCTTAAAACTGCATTAATACTTTTAATACTAACACTAACTGTACTAATACTTTTCTAATACTTTTCTTGAGAAAGTACCTGGCTGAGGGTTGTTGTCTGAATCTGTATGAATTGCCGTTTTGTATATGACTTGAAGTCTGGGCAGAAGAACATATTTGGTATTTGCAGTAAGTCACTTTTTATATTTAACTCTCTTCCTGAAATTATGGCAGCAACCAGTGGTGGCTGGTCTTACCATTTGTTCTTCTCTAGCAATGGAAGAAGTGTCAAGAGAGTGGCAGAATTAAATCTTTCTCCTTAAAAAAAAAAAAAAAAAAGCAAAGCTCTTTAAAGCTTTGACCACTTTCCTTAGAAAAACAACTTCCCTAAATACCAGTTGGAGAGAGAACTATTTGTTATAGTAAAAGATAATCCAGGGCATCTGGTCCTTTACTTGTCACCTTTGTGTTTGTCCATGGAATATCTAAACAAATGATTTACTCTCTCTGCCCAGAATTTAGTTTTCATTCTGGTGGCATGAGAATAGAGACTAGGCTAAAATTAACTGGTAACTTAATACTTTTAAAAATACTTCAATGCTGATGCTTAAAATGTGGTACTCCCAATATTGTAGAGTTTTATCCTGTTTTGTTGAAGAGCAGTTATTCAGTGTTGGAAAATATATTTTTTTCTGGCAGTCACTCCACTTATTATATAAAAACATTCATTCAGACATTTTTGAAACAGGTCTAAAAGAAAAAAAGATTGTTGGAAATTATGCTTTTTTTTTCTTTTTTCTTGTTGCTTGGTTTACTTGAGTAATTGACACACAATGTTACATTAATTTCAGGTGTACAACATAATGATTTGACAGATTTATACATTATGCTATATTCACCACAAGTGTACTTACCATTTGTCCCAATCCATCAGTAGATCACTCTTACAATATCATTGATTGCATTCCTTATTCAGTGCCTTTTATTCTCACAACTTACTCATTCCATAAATGAGAGCCTGTACTTCCTTCTCCCCTTCATCCATTCTGCTCATCCCCCCACTCTCCTCCTCTCTAGAAACCATCACCTTATTCTCTGTATTTATATATCTGATTCTGCTTTTTGCTTATTCATCCTATGGTATTTGTCATTCTTAGACTGACTTATTTTACTTATAATAATATCCTCTAGGCCCAGAATGTCGTCTCAAATGGCATTATCTCATCCCTTTTTTTTGGCTGAGATATATTCCAGTGTGTGTTTGTGTGTGTGGAAATTATGCTTTCTAACAAAAAATGAGTGCATGATCCATAACATACTGAAAACAAGTCCTTTTTACCATCTGAGATTGTGGCTGCGGGTAGAAAGGCTTGATAATTTTAGCAATGATAATTCTAAAAAAGCAAGTAAAGGAAATGAAACCAACAATACAATTTAAAGCTAGTTTTAAAACACAATTTTAAATATTTAGAGTGACTCCTGGATGAAACCTTCCCACTTGTAGAGCTTGTCCCTACCCTCAGGGTGTTCATGCCCTGGAGAGGAAGGCCTAATTGCATAGGGGTTTCTCCAGTGGGTAAGCATCTTTACAGGCTTGCTTTTTAAATTTCATTTTCCTTTTTATCAAAGCAGTGTAAATGTGTGTATGGTTGTTAAAGTCAAAAAGCTCTTCTGTTTGTAGAGAAAGATAGAAGCCTTCTGCCCCGTCTCTCTTCAGCCTGAGCCCCATTTCTCTAAAGCCGTTATTTTCAACCCTTCCAAGTTCACTGACTTACTGCTGTGGAAGGGCTTAGTATAATTATACCATCAGCAGCACATTTGTGCTTGTGGGAACCCAAATACGCACACATTTCCTCTCCCCCATCTCTCTCATCTCCAATCAATTATTGGCGATATTGGTATTCCATATTTATATTACTATCACTGAATATTGCTCACAGCTGAACAATAAAAACAATGATGTCATTCCTCTAGTTGATGTGTGATTTGGGTATAGAATTCTAGATTGGAACTAATTTTTCTTCAGAATTTTGAAGACATTGTTCACTTTACTCATTTCCAATATTGACATAAAGAAGTCTGATGCCATTCTGTTTCTGATTATTTGTACAACCTGTGTTGTCTCTCTGAAAGCTTTTAAGATGTTCTCTTTGTCTTCAGAGGGCTGAGATTTTATAAAAATGTGGCAACATATGGGCCTTTCCCCCCTCCTCCCCAATTTATTGGGCTGTTCTCTCATTGGGTACTTTTGGCTTAAAGGCTCATGTCCTTCAGTCTGCAATATTATCTCTTAATATTTCTCTGATGTTTCTTCCTGTCTATACTTTCTTCTCTCTGAAACTCCAGTTATTTTGACAGGTTGATATTCTTTTTCCTTTAGCCTTGTCTGATAGGTTTCCTCAACTTAATCTGTCAACCTCTCAAACTTCTTAGGCTAATGTAGCAAGAACAAGGGCTCTGTCTTAATTCCTTAATGTTCCTTTTTAATGGTATCCTATTCTTGTTTCATAGGTACAGTAGCTTTACTCTCTATAGATATTCATTTTTAAAAATATTTTCTCCTGGCAGGCCCCAGCTGGTTCAGTCGGTAGAGCAGACGATGCTTGATCTTGAGGTTGTGAGTTTGAGCACCAGGTTAGGCATAGAGATTACTTAAAAAAATAACGTATAAACCAGTCACTTTAAAAAAATAGTAAAAATACTGTCTTTGACTTCTTGCTTTGTCTCTTCCTCAAAGTTTCCTTTTTCTATTTTTGCTCTGTCTTCCATGTTAAGGATTGTTTCTTCTGACAGTTCATTTTTTTTTATTTAAAGATTTTTATTTATTCATTTGACAGAGGCACAGAGAGAGAGGGAACACAAGCAGGGCGAGTGGAAGAGGGAGAAGCAGGCTTCCCACTGAGCAGGGAGCCCAATGCGGTTCTTGATCCCAGGACCCTGGGATCATGACCCGAGCCAAAGGCAGTCGCTCAATGACAGAGCCACCCAGGTGCCCTCTGACAGTCCATTTTTAAGTATAGGGCATAGAGAGGTTCATTGGAAGCTGTGCTGTGTGGTTGGAGCTTGTTTACTAGTGGGTCTCACTGGTGTTTAAAGAATTTGTCTTGTTGACCCTTCCTTCCCTGCACCTCCCAGTGTCAGTATCTGAAGTCTTTATTCCTGGGGAGCTGGACAGTTTCCAAGTAATTTTCTAACTTCCTGCCTGCAGAATGTAAGCGTCATATGATCAGACTTAGAGACAAGCAGAGGAGATGGGCAAGAGTCTGACACTTTGGTGTGCAGACTTTCATTCCGTCCACTCATAGTGGAAGTCCCCAAATCAAGAGCTTCTGTGGTTCTCTGCTGAGAGTAAACTTCTTGTCTTTGATGTAGTGAGAGGCATACTCTTCCATTAGTCAAATATAGGAAAGGAGATGGGAGGGCAGGGGGGAGCTAACCGCTTTTAGGTACACCTTCAGTGAGTCCTCCTGTTTTTCACCCTTGATGCCCACATTGGCGCTTTGAGGTTTCTCTCACCTTCCCAGGGTTCTCATTCTCAGCACGAGTTTCCCCAGTGTTTTATTGTGTGCTCCCTGCAGAGTTTAGGTTTCAGCTTTCTCCACTAAGTCAGTTACCCTTCTTCATTTATTTTTTTTTTTAAGATTTTATTTATTTGTCAGAGAGAGCGAGCACAGGCAGACAGAGTGGCAGGCAGAGGCAGAGGGAGATGCAGGCTCCCTGCCGAGCAAGGAGCCCGATGTGGGGACTCGATCCCAGGACGCTGGGATCATGACCTGAGCCGAAGGCAGCCGCTTAACCAACTGAGCCATCCAGGCGTCCCTATTTTTTAATGTCCAAATTTTGATTGACTTCTCTTGCCTGGAGACATATAACCTTTATTGTCATTTTTAGTAGGGTTTCAGGACAAAGCTAAGATAAATAGGTATATCCATTGATGAGGTTCAAGGTTTAGGACATGCTGCCCCAAAATATGACACCTTGGCAGTATTGAGTATCTTAAGCTGAAGGAGCTCTAAAAATGGCAGAAGCCACTCTGCCTGTGCTCGCTCGCTCTCTCTCTGACAAATAAATAAATAAAATCTTAAAAAAAAAAAAATGGCAGAAGCAGGAAGGTCACTCTCACTGTCTGCTCCCCTCTCCCTTTGCCCTCTTTTCTCAAAGCCTGGTGCTTAATCTCCCATGTGAAAGGTACCCTCCCTGTATCAGGAGGAGGGGAGACATCCTTATCACCAGAGAGGAAGGTGTAGAAACAAACCTTGTTACTTTTCCACCATTTATTAACCCCCACTCCCAGTTCAGACTCCTTTGTCTTATCAGTTCTTCAAAAATGTCTCAAAAGCTTCCTTCTATAATCACTTCTTTAGGTCTTCTTTCTCTTCTGAAGGGTCCCATGTACATGTGAAAAGTTAATAGAATTTGTATGCTTTTTCCTGTGTGTCTGTTTTTATCAGTGTCATTTTCTCTCTCTTTAAAAATATTTTATTTATTTTGAAAGAACAAGAGAGAGGGAGAGATGGCGGGGCTCAGCCCCACAACCCTGAGTTCATGAACTGAACCAAAATCAAGAGTCAGACACTCAGTCAACTGACTGAACCCCCCAGGCACCCTTTATCAGTGTAATTTTCAGACCTAGTCAGGGACCCCAGGAGGGTCAGAGTTAACTTTTTCCTCCCTGACCCCATCATGTTGAACCAGCACCACACTGCTTTTTTATTATACAGAGCCCTTAAAGAAGTTTCTGTAAGTTATCCCAGCCATGTGGGTTTCCCACAGGAATCTTCTGTTGCAGTTATGCAGGTTGGAAACTGACATAGCTGTGGTGGGTGGTCATTTTGTGTGTCCTCTACATCTGGAGAGAAATATGAAATAGTTTTTACCACACTGTAAGTAGGTGAAGGCTCATGCTACAGTTTGAACTTAAGATTTACAAAAAGAGGACTGCCATTTGGTGGGCAGTGCTGATTGAGTTATCAGAACAGTGAGACAGTTATTTGGAGTAAAGGCATGGTGGTAAAACTCGTAGTGGAGTAAAAGCAAATGTTGGAGAAGTGGCAGTTTATTTGCTTGCTGGACAGAGTCGATCCTGAAGTAGGAGGGTGATGTTGCCCAGTCAAGATGCAGGTCTATTTTCTAAAATTGTGGTTAGCTTGGATGGATGTGTACAATTTAATATGGAAGATTTCTGTCCCCATCTCCTAAAGCTGTAGTGGAATATCTGTTCATATTATAACTTATTGTGTCATAAAAATTCAGAAATAGAGTTCTTTGGAACTGTGATCCTAAAATTTACCTTATTTCACCTTGTCCCAGATTAAACTCAGTCTACCATTATTCACTTCAATTCCACAAACATTTACTAAGTACTTGCTGTGGGGTGGGGGTGCGGGAGAGTGGGAAGGTGAAGAAAGACTTAAATTTAGTACCCGTCTTCCAGGATTTTATAGTCTAATGAGACACTTGAAAACAACTAACCAAGGAGAACACGTCACTACGATTAGGAGGCTATTTGGGGAGCAAAGAGAAAGAAGGCTTATTATGATATGAGAGGGAACTAGGAGAGGCCCTCAGGATGAAGTCACACCTAGATTCAGAAGCTCCCTTTAGCGTGTAGCGCAATTAGTGGGCATTGAGTGTGAATAGGAATTCTTGGAAGGTTGTGTTGGGATATAGGGCTAGAATGTCAGTTTCAGGAGTTGGGACTATATTCAATAGGCAGTGAGAATCATCGCATGATTGGGGTGGTGGAGAGATCTAACCCTGTAAGCGAGAAAATTCAAGGAGTCAAGACAGCTAGATTCCAGAGGCATCTGCTCAGAGTCTTGAGAGACGTCAGAGAGGCTGATCGAAACCACTGTGATGGTGGCTGCAGTGTGGGAGCACAACAACGAGTGACAGCCCTGTGGACTGCGCTGGCTTGTCAGAAGAGCCTGAGCTAGGCCTGGAAGGGGGAGTGCAAGTCCACACAAATCACCTCTTTTATGAACTTGAATTTAAAAGTAGTTTTATCCCACAATAAATCTCAGTGTTGATGTGACCAAAGAAGCAAGCCAACCCCTTCTTAACTTTTATGTTGACCAAATAAAAGTTGATTAAATGATTTAAAGTGCAGTCTTGTTTCCTGAGACCTGGTTCTTTCATGTATAAAGATCATCTTCAAGTTTAAGGGCCAGCATGTCGGCAAGTAAGCCCTATAGTCATCAGAGATACAAAACAATGTAACATAAGATACGAAAAGTGGGCCTGAAATGCCAACCAGAGAAGGATGAGTTGCAGAAATGAGGACTTATAGGCCTTTAGCAGAATGTATGGCAGTAAAGAAAGAACTAGCAGATAAAGATGAAGAAATAATGATGTATAATATCGGGAAAGTGACACAGAAGAAGGTAAAAGACTCTTCTACAGAGAATAAGTGGGGTAGTAGGCTAAATTGCACAGCTGGAGTGGAGAAATGAGGAGAGTGATGAAGGGGGAAAGATGTGCCCCAGTTGGCAGGACGGACCACACTCTGAAAGCCTAAGCAAGCCGTGAGCACGTTTGCATTCACTTTTCCCCAAGTAATGTAGTTAGTGTGTCTCAGCTACAACATTTTTATACTGCTCATTGGGTGAGATTTTATAAATTCTGAATTGAGCTAATTATCGAATTTGACAGTATGCCTTGGTTTTCAGTTCTGACCTGAAAAATGTTTGAAAAAAGGGAAAAAAACAATCAGGGTGTCACAACAATCATCTTCACGGAATTAAATGCCATGGAGTAATTCAGACTGTAGTTTATTTTATAAAATCAGTGTGGAAATGAAATAAGATTGTTGCTATCAAAAGTAAAAAATATATTCTACAATATTTAATCAGTATGGTAACTTTTAAGTCAGATGACTATATTTTATGTCTTTAACAAAGTCTCAAGCTAATCTTCTAGAAGATGACTAATGAGGGAGCAAGGCAAGTGCATAATAAATTTTAACACAGCTAATCATTTTTATATTATGCAGTTGGCTGGGGAGCAGACCAGGGAATTGGTGGATTCGGAGAGGAGCCAGGAATTAAATCTCAGCTAATGAACCTTATTCGATCTGTAAGAACTGTGATGAGAGGTAAGAAGAAAAACTAGTGATACACTCTTTTAAGTTTTAATTTTGTGATGTTTAAGTAGCAAAGCTTCTGAGTGTGAACACTATCGACACCATTTTTGTAGTGAAGTTTTTTTCTCTTTAACCTGGGTTTACTGTTTAGAAGTTACTGATTTTCTTTTTTAGTTTTGCCTCTTACTTCCGTCTAAACCACTTTATGTGAATGGAATGCTCAGTGGTATATCTGTTCACGTGTTGCCTCTCAGACTTCAAAGCAGTGTTCTTACTTTTTGAAATTTATGTTGCTTCAAGTAGTGACATCATCTAGAGTCCTAGAAGGCTTTTGAGAGAAAAATAAAGGTCCCATATCTGCAGGTCTACTGGATATTATTTTAAAGATTTTATTTATTTATGTCAGAGAGAGCACAAGCAGGGGGAACAGCAGGCAGAGAGAGAAGCAGGTTCCCCGCTGAGCAAGAAGCCTGGTGTGGGATTCGATTCCAGGACCCGGAGATCATGGCGTCAGCTGAAGGCAGATACTTAACTGACTGAGCCACTCTGGCGTCTCTATTGGATAGTATTTTAGAGCAACTGGAGAGAGAAGGGTTCACAGTTTCTGTTTAAAACCATTAAAATTAGGGTCTCTCTCTGTCTCCCTCTTTGTTAGGTCTTTTGGTCACAACTTTGGATAGAATGGTAAATAAGTTCACTCTTAATTTAGTGATGAACTGTGGAATCTTCTTTGTTGTTGTTTTTTTTTTTTTAAGAAAAAATTTTATTTTTTAATTTACTTGACAGACAGAGATCACAAGTAGGCAGAGAGGCAGGCAGAGAGAGAGGAGGAAGCAGACTCCCTGCTCAGCAGGATTGGGGCCTGATTCCAGGACCCTGAGATCATGACCTGAGCGGAAGGCAGAGGCTTTAACCCACTGAATCACCCAGGCGCCCCATTCTTTGTTCTTTATTTCTTATGTCAAGTGTCACAGCCATGTGGGTCTATTTCTGCCTGGGCCTGGTGTGCTTCTGTGTTCCCAGCCCTGCACTAGCACCATTCACAGATGTCCCATATTGATCTAGTTGTACCACTGACCCTTACCGCAGTCACACAAGCCCTCTTTAAAATAAATTTTGGATTTTATGATCCAGTACATGTTCCTTTGTTACAACAATTTGCCACATGGTTATGAATGACATATTGTTTGACATTTTCATCCTTCCTGGATGCTAATAACTATTACTTAGTTTTTTCCTGTTATTTTCTTTATAGTAACAAACTTTTTTTTTTCTTTACAGTGCCATTGATAATAATAAACTCAGTTGCCATTGTATTACTTTTATTATTTGGGTGAAGAACAGTGAGGGAAATGGAGACTCAGAAGAAGAGATGCCAGCAGAAGTTATTACTTCGGTCATTATTGGAATATACATGTTTTCGCTGGTCGTCCTTGCACTTGACAAAAATGTAAATCTGACAATAAAACCAGAGTCCCTATTTATCTGATTTTGAAAAAAATGTTGCACTTACAGTTTCATTACAAAAAGATTAGGTCATCAGAGGCAGTAACTATCCAGAACTGGAATACATATGATTGCTAATTGTTAATAAAAGTTCATCTTATGGTAAATATTGTTCAGAGGGTACAGGACTGTCACTTGTGTGTTCTTAGAGATTTTTCTCTCTCACTTCTTTCTCAGGGATAAATTTTTTTTCAAAGTTTTGAAGTTCTTTGTGACTTAGCTATGATGTGAGAGTGATTATCTTCCTAGATAAATTTAAAGGATTTTTTAAAAGCAATTACTACATATAAAATGATAAGTCAGTAATTTGGATAGTTTTACTTTGAACTCTTTATTTTGTCTATGTATCATTTCGACTATGACAAGTTCAAATTTGTAGCAACTATGAGCAATACTCTCTGACTTCAGGGAGAATTCTAATTTTGTAAGTCAGTCACATAGGTTGTGTTTTTAAGTTCTTTCGTGTGTTTGTTATTTTATTAATTGGCCTGAATGACGAAGTCAGATCACTATCTACGTATTTCCATTGGTAGAAAAATCTGTGTAGAAAAGTCTATGCCCTTTTTACAATAATAATTTATTTTTAAAAATCAGCCTAAATATTAGCCTGCAAGAGCAATCCTAAACAGGCACAATTAAACTGTGCTATGTAAGAAGACTATTGTGAAGCATTTACCTCTCCCCCAAATTATGACGTTTCCGTTCTCTGGAGTAGCACGTTAAGGGGTGTAATTCTTAATTTTTTATTCTGTCTGTCAATAGAGATTCATGTTAGATAAGTTTTCATTTTGTTTTTATATTCTTAGACCATTCCATATTTGCTCATCCCATAATACAGTTTATGCAGGAAGATTAAAATTATGTAAATGTTTTTTTCTGAAAACTACCAGTTATAATAGTTTAAAGGGATAGATTGGCATCTTTGTTTATAGGAGAACATTTATAAATAAAGTTAAATTTCCAAGTCAAGTACTTGTTTCTGTACCTTACCTGTCAGTGTTAATTGAATTAATCTCATTTCTTTGCTATAAAATCACACAGCACAGATTTAATGAAAGTAAACATTACAGTCACTTTTTTTCCTTCAGTGAGTTAACTGAATTGCTGATTACATCAGGGAGACTCAAGAGCAACTTTTATTCCATGACTTAGGTTACTTCTAAAACTTTGGAGCAGGTACTGAACGCCTATTGGCCATGTCTGAATTAGAGATAGATGATCTCTGGGCTGCAGCCTTGCAGCTGAACCAAAGAGATGTACCAGGGATTCTTTTTTTTTTTTTTTTTTTTTTTAAGATTTTGTTTATTTGACAGACAGAGATCACAAGTGGGCAGAGAGGCAGGCAGAGAGAGAGGAGGAAGCAGGCTCTCCGCATTGCAGAGAGCCCCATGTGGGGCTCGATCCCAGGACCCTGGGATCATGACCTGAGCCGAAGGCAGAGGCTTTAACCCACTGAGCCACCCAGGTGCCCTGTACCAGGGATTCTTAGCTGATTATCTGGCTCATGTGAGTAACTAACATATTTGGCAGCTAGAAGCAGTGTTCTTTGGCCTTACAAAGATCCAATTCATGAGTCCAAGTTTAAGTCACTGAACAGGTTCAATACATGCAATTAATTGAGAGCACTCCCATTTCTCCACAGACCATACATAATGTTTAAAGGAAAGAAAAGAGACCTTGGCCTGATGCCATTTTCTTGTAAAACCTCACAGCACACCTTCATGCTCATTTAGTGGCAGGATACTGTCTGAGTTCAGACTCCAGTGGAGAGCAGTCGTAGCACGTACGTAGCTCGTACGTAGCAGGATCAGAGTATTGTGTAGCAAAGGGGGTCTGAAGAAACTGAAGCACTGCATCTCAAAGTCTGTCATCTCTGGAGGCCACTTAACACAATGCTAGCTCCAGTGTGCCTGAAGGGAGGCCTGAAGGTCTGTAAGCTTTCGCAGGTTAGCGCAGAGAATGGGTAACCACATATCTTACTTAGTTGACAGTAACTTCAGTGTCTGCTTGCCTGCCCACATCCTCCCCCACAGCCATTCTCAGTTAACAATTGGTGATCATTCTAGATTCCAAATATCCATGATGTTTATGGTCCTAATGTATGCTGACCTTGTGTCTATATGCCTCTGACCTATCTCATGAAGGATCTTGGCTCAAGTGTAGATGTTAACCAAACGTATACCATGATCCTTAGTTAAATACAGTGGTTTTCAAGTATTGATTGTTAATGGTAGAACCAGATTCCAAAAGGGATAACACAGAACTATAATGCCCCACTATTTGAAACAGATGCGAGCAGTCTACTTATTTCTAGTTGAAACAGGGTTGGGCCCAAAGGCCTATTGTTCAACCTCCACCCCACTCTTGTCATCCTTTCTAAGGTCCTTCCACAAAACTCCAGGTTTTTGAAAACATAGTTAAAACAAGTATCTTTAAAAAAGTCCCTACTTTAGAGGAGGAAGTGTGATCTGTGGTCTACTGGTATATGCTATCACTTGAGTATATATGTACTCGTCAAGGGACTTGAGAGAAAACAATATATTTGAGTAGTAAAAAGAGTGGGAGGCAGGATATTTGTAACATGCCAAGCAAAACCTTTTATCATGACTTAAGACAAACTTTGTTTCATCTGTAAAACTGGTCAAGAATTATTTCAGAACAGAAATCTGCTCCAGGTGATTTATATATGTATACCTTTTCCAGGTCACTAACTTTTGATGCTGGGTGTACCTCAACCAAAGAGATGTTTTCCCAAAGTAAATGTTTTTAGTGAAATAAATTACTTTCTCGGTGCCTCATAGTTTCAAAGTTATTACCAATAAATAAAATTTTGATACTAAGCAAAATGGGATTATTTTTTGCTGAAATTTTTCTTGGCCCCTGATTGGTCATTAGATGCCAGATATTGTGAAAATATTCTGTGCAAGGACTTCAGACGCATAATGGCCAGTGTCCAGGGGTATTGCTCAAGGTGAGTTTTGGAATCCTGCTGTTTTTGTTTCAGTTCTGACACTGCTTTCTTTACTCTCCCTTTGTGTTTTAGTACCATCTTTATCTTTTCCAAATTCAGCCCCTCCTTTTTCCTTTTTTGTCAATAACTGAAATTTTTTTTCAGTATTGAAGTATTGTTGATGTGTAATGTTAATTTCAGGTGTATAACCTAGTGATATGACAGTTCTATACATAATGCAATACTCACTCCATGAGTTTAGTCACCATCTGTTTAGACATCCCATCCCTCTTTACTCATCTTGGCCTTTGGCAAGCAAAATCACTCGAGTCTTCCAAGGAGGAAGCCATTAGTCCTGTTCAATCATGCCACATTATAGTCACTGACACCATCACTTATACTACCAAACTGCCCAAGCCTAAAACTTAGTAGTTACTTTTTTTTTTTTTTTAAGATTATTTCACAGTGAGAGAGTGAACACAAGCAGGGCGAGTGGGAGAGGGAGAAGCAGGCTTCCTGCTGAGCAGGGAGCCCGATGTGGGTCTCGATCCCAAGACTCTGGGGTCATGACCTGAGCTGAAGGCAGGTGCTTAACGACTGAGCCCTCCAGGTGCCCCCTTAGTAGTTATCTTGATGCCTATCTCTCCCTTACCAATTTAATCTCTAACAATTTCTATTTTACCTCCTAAGATCTCTTGAATTTGTCTGCTTTGTTTCCCCACAATTTAGTGCAAGCATTGCTCTTATAGCCCTGCAGTAGCTTACCTGGTCTCACACACAATTTGGTCCCTCTCCCATCCATTCTCCATACTGCAGCCAGAGTATTTAGAAAAAGGCAAGTCTTAACATCGCGCACTTGCTTAAAATCCTTCAGTGCTGTTTTAGTTCGTAGCTCTTAGTTCTGAAGGGGCACTAGGAGCAGATTCCTTTTCCTTTAACCAAGTATGCCCTTACATAGAAAACAGACTTAACAAATATGAATAAAACAAAAACAACCTTCAGACCGAGTGGGGAGGAAAAGAAGAGGGTCACTAGTCCAGAGGAAAGTGTTCTAGCTCACAACATAGCAGGCTGCAGCACTGGGCAGAGGGGGCAGCACCGAGGCAAGGAGTTCCATATGTGCAAACCAGAGTGTGTATCCTACTAAGTCAGACTGCTCCAGAAAGTTTTTCATTTAGTCGTTTTCATTGAGAATGCATAGGATGACCACCTCTGCACTCAAGAAGTTTTACTTATTTAAAGGCAGCCAATGTGGATCAAAGAGACTCCCAGTAGGTGCGTGGGAGGGGAGCAGTGAGGGAGATGGTTACACGCACCTCAAGATACTGCTCCACTAGGGACGACAGGCAAGGCCTGGGGTTGCTCTCTAATAAGAGGCAGGATGGGAGAGTTGGCAGCTTAAGGTTTTGGAACAGCCGATGTAGGAAAAGAGGAACCTCGTTGCCTGAGGTAGGGGTTAACACAGCTACAAATGCCAGATGCTATTCAAGTAGCAAAGCATAAAATGACTTCAGAGATCGGGTATTTCACAGAAAGCATCACGGAGATAACTTCCAAGTTAACGCCTCGAGAATAGGCATGAAGTGGTGCAGCGAGGAGGGTGGCGGCAAAGAAAGGTACTCAGTGCTTGGTTCACCAGTGGGGCTGCAGAAGGGGAAAGAGCTGCTGAGCGAAGACAGAGGTTTCGTTTATCCTCCTACACCTGGGGCTAAGCAGGCCGTGCCCTTCAGGGAGCGGGTCTTAAGAACAATTTCTCCACCTCAAAGGTGGCAAGGGGCAAGCCTACACTCTAGAGTGAGGGCCCGCAACCCGGAAGCAGTCAGGGGCGGATGGGGCGGAGTTGGACGAGGGAGAGGCGGGGCTTCCGGTGCGGCTGTCGGCCCAGTTTCCGGCGTCTAGCGGCTGCTTGCTTGCCTGGACTGGCCTCGAGGACGTTGCGGACGGCAGGGCTGTGCTGACTTTCCTGGTAGCGGGGCTTTTGCTGAGGACGGCGTGCGGAGCAGGGGTGAGGAGCCGCTCTGGGACGGGCGGCCTCCCACCCGTGCGGAGACTGCGTTTCTTTGAGAAATGCAGGTTGCGTCTCCAGGCCACCCCCCGTCCTGGGCCGCGGACCAACCCGCGCTCGCGCTCCTAGATAACGGTCCCACCCCTCCGGACGGGGGCGGTTCCCGTGGCCGCCGGGCCGGCACGCATGCGCGGAGTGGGACTCCGAGCACTTTTGTGGGGTCGCGGGGCTTCGGGGCCGTGGTGGTGCGGGGTTCTTCGTAGTCCTGGAGCACGTCGCGATTTTGGTGTGGTAGACGTCCCACGGGATCTGTCCCCTGGACTGTATTTCGAAGCTGGTGTCCCTTCCGGTCAGTCCGGCCAGGTCCTGGATTTTGCAGTGGGGCGGAGTGCAGTGACCAGTCCCGAGGCCCTCCATCCAGGAGATGGAGGAGCTCGCAGTTGTTAGTGCTGAAAGACCTTTGTTCCTGGAATCCTGCCAGTCAACTGAGACCGGGATTCATGAGTTGGATTAACTCACAAGCCCATACTGAGCGGTCAGTAGTGCCGCGGAAAAGGCCACAACAGCTCCTTTCCTCATAGAGCTTAACACTTTGGACCAAGTGATAAGTGGAATAATAGGAGCAAGTTAGGAGCTCCTGGCCCGTCCGCGGGCGAAAAGGAGTTGCACTCGGGAATGCCAGAGGAAAGGATGTTAATCTGAGACCTATGAACTGCAGTTGTCCAGGGGAAAGGAGGATGTAGGGGACAGGTGTGGTAGAAGTCAGAAAACAAAAGGATTTCCAGACAAAAGTCCAGCGATGAGGGAGGTAAAGTATAGGGCTGATAGCTGCCTGCAGTGCTGTGGAACTTTGGTGTGGGAGTAAAGGGGAAGGAGTTGGAGAAGTGAACCCAGGGCTCTCCACAGCAGGGTTCATTGTTGAGACTTTACCCTGAGGGCAGTGCAGAGCAACTGGAAGATTTTTTTTTAAGATTTATTTATTGACAGAGACAGAGAGAGAGGGAACACAAGCAGGGAGTGGGAGAGGGAGAAGCAGGCGGAGTGGGCAGCCCTATGCTGGACTGGATCCCAGGACCCTGGGACTTGGACCTGAGCCTAAGGTGGACGCTTAAGGACTGAGCCTGGGACACTTAAGGACTGAGCCACCCAGGCGCCCCCAACTGGAAGACTTTTAACTGGATAGTAACTGAAAACTAGTGTCATTTATGGAGTGCATACAGTGGTTCCAGACTTTTCCACTGGAGGTACATAGGGAAGAAAAGAGAATTTGTATTCCCCAGGAGGTCTAGGAGGCATATTCTGAAAAGCTCCAACTTCACAGGAGAAAATGGTTTGTTGAAATCTCTTGTCTTAAATATTTATACAAGATTTGAATGACATGCCAAAGTATAGACTTGGTTTGGTAGAAAATATTTTCTCAAATTCTCAATTTATTCTGAGGCTTTAGGACTTTGTGTCATATGTATCCTGTGATTTCTGTAGGCCTTGACATGTGCCTCAGATACTCTCCCTTCTCCCCCCCCCTACATACATAACCCACCTTTCTGTGTGTGCAGCAGTGCTCCCAACACATGTGTTACTTTCTGTAATTGTCCTGTCAACCCTGAGAGGTGGGTGTAATTCTTTCTACTTAAGTAATGAAGAGCCCGAGGCTGAAAGGTTAAGAAAGTTGCCCATGTTCGCACATAGTGAGTTGACATTGAAACCCAGCCACGTGCAGCCCCTTAGTTCTTGGACTTCGCTGCACTACTTCGCTTTAGGGAGTGGATTTGGGGCTGGAAGTAAGAAGATGTGAAGCAGAGAAGACATTTAGGGAGTTGTTGAAATAGGCTAGATGAGAGGTGGTTTCAAAACCAATATAGTTTTAGTAATAATTACTAAATTATTAATTTAGAATTAATAAGTAGAAGTGAGTGGATTCAAAGGAGGCAGAGCTGAGGTGACTTGGCATTTGATTGAGTGGGAGGAAGGAGGAGGAGAGGCTGGTGGCTACATTTGGATTGCTGGGATGGCCATTCCCTCATAAGGGTTGTAGGAAAGAGCAGCTTGTAGGGTAAAGAGGGCTTGGTGTCCTGAGATGCACCACGATATTCAAGGGGAGATATACTTCTGAAGTATCTTGAAGAGTTCCTTTTGGCATGAGAAAGAATTTACTTTTCTTCTCTGCACTGAATATGGGCCGTTCATTATCAGCTGTTGATGATTTTCTAAGTTATATCTCCTATAACCTGTTCAAACTATGGGAGACGGTGGGATGTGGACCCAAGGAAAAGGACATGGACTACTTCCGAAGCCTTTGCCTGTTCTTTGGAGGTGACACATGTATTTTACAATTATATTTTATCAAATACTGACCTGTAGATCAACTGACAAGTATTATAGAGGTTCAGATGAGGTCATGGCCGAAGTGGCCATGGCCCATAGTGGGGCTAATTAAGGAAGTATGTTTTGAGGTTTGAATGGGGCATCTCAGTTTTTTTTTTGTTTTTGTTTTTTTCTTCTAGACCTGTCAGTCACTCTCAGATATGTAATGCTCCAGAGAGCATTTTAGGATTTAAAAGTTATGTTGTGTGGAACTGATGAAAGCAAAAATAGCCTTTTTAAATACTTTGGTAACATTAAGCCTATGTGGATACTTCAATAAGGATTAATATTATCAGTATTTATTACTGATAAATTTATTACTGATTATTTGCTGGCTCTAGCTGTACAGGTTTTTTCTTTGTGGTTTTTTTTTTTTAACTAAAAATCTTTTGTTGTCTGTCCAGTCTTGTTTATATTTTGTTCTTTAATTACCTTCAAAGTTAACATTTTTTATTGAGTACAGATGTTGCCCATTTTTCTACTGGGATGTTTGTCTTAATATTTATAGTTTATATTTTCTGGATTTTGGTCCTTCCTCACATGTGTTGGAAATTTTTCATTCTGTATGTTTTCACTCTGTTTCTCTCTTTCCAGTACTTTTAAAAACTCTTTTCCATTAATTGAATTTATCTGCCTTTTCCTTTATGGTTGGTGCTTTTTATATCTTTTTTTTTAAAAGATTTTATTTATTTCTTATTTGACAGAGAGAGACACAGCAAGAGAAGGAACACAAGCAGGGGGAGTGGGAGAGGGAGAAGCAGGCTTCCGGCTGAGGAGGGAGCCCTATGTGGGGCTCGATCCTAGGACCCTGGGATCATGACCTGAGCTGAAGGCAAAAGCTTAACCGACTGAGGCACCCAGGCTCCCTGGTGCTTTTTGTAGCTTAAAAAAAAGCCATTCCTATTCTCAAGTCATGAAGATATTCTATCTAAAAGTTTTACAGTTTTGCTGTAAACATGCAGTCATTTAATCTACCTGGGAAAAAATTGTGTGTGGTGTTATATGGGAGCGCAATTTAATTTTTTCTAACACCATTTTATTGACCACATCATTCTTTCTTCATGTATCTGGAATTACCCTCTGTCATGTCCGGTTTCTACACATGGGATGGGGGTCTTTTTCTGGATTCTCTCTTCTGTTCCAGTGATTACTTTGTCTCTTTATGTGCTAATACCATAACATCTTAACTAATTATGAGACCTCATTAATCAAATCTGTATATTAGGTAAAGCAAGGTCCCACCTTCTTTTTCTTCTCCAGTCTTGGCTGAAGTATGTTGGTTATCTTTGGCCATTTGGACTGCTGTCTAGCTTTTAGAATCAGCTTACTAAGTTCTACAAAACACTCTTTGAGATAATGATTTAAATTGCCCTGAGTCTATAGATCATTACAGGGAAAACTGACATCTTTACAATATTGGGTCTTTTAATTCATGAAAATGGTACATCTGTATATTTAACTCATTTTTTGTGGCTTTCATTGAAGTTTTTAAATTTTGACATAAAAATGTCGACATTTATTAGACTTTCCTGGTGAATTTACATTTTATGACACTGTTGCAAGTAATATTTTTAAATTTGTTTTCTAAATATTTTTAGTGACATAGAAATGATAATGATTTTTAATATTAATTGCTATACTTTCCTGCTGGTTCAGCATCTTGAATTTTTGTATATACACTCATAACATGTATGAATAGCAATCGTTTTCTCTTTTCTAGTCCTTCTATCTTGTTTTTCTTGCACTACACTAACTAGGATATGATTTACACTCTTAAGTGGAAGTGGTCATAGTAACATCCTTGTGTTATTCTTATCTCTGAGATGTTTCCAGCATTACTGATAAGTCTAATGTTGGCTGTAGGCTTTTGTAGTTAGTCTTTATCAGCTTGTAGAAGGTGCCTGCCGTTTTTATGTTGTTTAGAGTATTTTAGTGTGTATAGGTGATGAATTTTATCAAACGCTTTTTCTGCATGAATTGACATGATCAGACATTATTTTACTTCTTTCATTTGTTAGTGTAAATACAGTGATTGGTTTGCTAATTAAACCTAGTATTAGTAGGATAACCCCAATTTGGTCATGATTTTTTTTATTATATGTTACTAGATGGGCAGTTATTTTCTTTCAGCACATTGAAAATATTATTCTAATGTGTTTGGGTTGTCATCGTTGCTAGTGTGAAGTCAGCTATCAATCAGTCTCTTGGGTCTTTGAAAGTAATGTATCTTTTCCCGTGGCTGCCTTCAGGATCTTTTCTTTGCTTTCAGTATACAGCAGTTTAAATAATGGACTTCTTTTTATTTTGCTTGGAATGCATTGGGCTTTCTCAATGCGTTTTGCACAGATTTTCAGTCTTTTATTCATTAAACTTGCAGGCGTTATCCAGTGGATTTGTCTGGTAATCACATTATCACAGGAGCCCTTACAGGACGGCTTTATGCTCGGTTGTTTCCACAGGTTCTTCTCCCTTATGGTCCTTGTTTCTTCAGGTTACTTGCTCATTGTGCTTAGAATTTTATTTGATTTTATTTGTGGGATTTCTTTGCTGTTGGGGCTGAAAGTCCTATCTTGGGGAGGATTTGCATTTGCTTCAGCAGGCACCTGCTAGTCAAGGTCATTCTAATTAAAATCTTGAAGGTTCTCTGAGGACTTACCTTCGATGATGTGAATTTAGTCTGCAGACTGGGTCCAAGGCTGGCTTATGTTCCCACATTCTCTGTAGAATTTTCTTCCTTTAACTCTTTGGTCCAAGTTTCATAGCAGTTGATTTTCTTGTAGTCGCCTGAGATGGAGTGGGAGTGCCAGTGATGGTTTCTTTCTGGCTCATCCTTACAGGGAAGGCTCTGCACTTAGATTGGGAGGATCTGTCTCTTCAGGTGGGCTCTGAGTTTTATTTTGTATTCCCTGAAGGGGCCAAGGAGTTGGGGGACTCAAGGTAACCTAGTGTGGGCAGATGCTCTTAGGGCCAAAACAGGCTGCAGTATTCTGCTCATCTCCTGGTTTGTTGCTTTATTCAGATCTAAGAAATCCTTATTTTCTTCCTTGCTCCTTGAAGCTCTGCACACACACACAGACACGCACACGCACATATACACATATACATACATATGCACCCTTGAATAGCCGGTTTGAACTGCACTGGTCCACTTACATGATTTTTTTTTTCAATAAATGCAGTGTAATACCGTAAATGTATTTTCTCTTCCTTACAATTTTCTTAACATTTCCTTTCTCTAGCTTACTTTATTGTAAAAATACAGCATACAATACATACAACATACAAAATATGTGTTAATCTAGTGCTTATATTATCCATAAGGCCTCCAGTCAACAGCAGGCTATTAAAGCAGTTAGGTTTTGGGGGAGTCAGAAATTATACTTGGATTTCCAACTGTGCAGGGGTCAGCATCCCTAACCCCTGTGTCATTCAAGGGGTGTGTGTTTGTGTGTGTATGTATTTTAATCTAGTATTGTTAGGTTTCATTTGGAGCATTAATTTGGTCACTTAGCCAGCTATATTATAGAAGCCCAAGTCCAAGAATGAGTTGTGGGTTTTTTTTGTTTTGTTTTTTTTAAGCAAAGAAGCATACCAGAGTTTATTCATCTGCAAATACATATTTACTTTTCAAAGGAGTCAGCATAGGAGATTACAAGTTTCTGCCATTGCTCAAGATATATTTGGAACTCTTTTTTTTGGAATTGGTTTCAGAGCTGTAACATAAACTTTTAAATATCTTTATTACCTACATTTTCATCCTTTAAAGGTGAAACTTGGGCTTACCAAAGGATCCAGCAACCACACTCCTAGGTATTTACCCAAATAAATGGAAAACTTCTCTTAACACAAAAACCTGTGCATGAATGTTTATAACTGCTTTATTCAAGATCATTGAAAACCAGACAGACCAAGGTAAAATTCAACCGGAGAATGGATAAACTGTGGTATATCCACATTGTGGGGTACTATTCAGTAACAAGAGGAATGAGCTTTATTGATTCTAGCAAAAACATGGATGGATCTTAAATGCATTTTGCTAAGTAAAAGAAGCCCACCCCAACAGGCTACATATTCTATGATTTTATTGATAGGACATTCTGAAAAGGAACTAGGGACAGAATATCAGTGGTTGCCAGGAGTTGGTGGAGGGGAGAGCAGTTGACTACAAGGGAGGTACACAGAGGACTTTATAGAGTGATGTCTTTTATACTTATTTGTATGTCTGAAATATTTTATTATAAAAACAAAAATGGAAGAAAAAAATGAATAAGCTTTAAAAAACTAAAAATGAAGTCCCATTCTCTTCTCTTTAGTTTCCCTACTGTTCTTATCCACTCTGTAATTTTTAAACAGTACATACACCTTGTATGCCCCTATATATATGATGTAGCTCATAATAAGAAAATTTTAAAGGGGAAAATATGCAGAAGGAAAGTTGAATGTTTTTAAGGTAGGGGAAACATCTCCTGACTAAAATTACTTTATAGCTTGAATTTTCCTTCTCAGTGACCTGTAAACACTGATAGTTCCTTGACTGCATATACCATATCAGGCTCTCATGGTGGAGATGGGCAATTAGAACATTTCCTTCCTTCCTACCTTTCTTTCTTTTTTAAGATTTTAAAATTTTACTTATATATAGAAAGAGAGTGCACACACATGCATGTAAGCAGAGGGAGGGGCAGAGGAAGAGGGGGAGAGAATCTCAAGCAGACTCCACTGGAGCCTGGCATGGCTCTCTCTCACGACCCTGAGATCACGACCTGAGCCGAAGTCAAGAGTCGGACACTGAACTGAATGAGCCACCCAGGCGCCCCTCAGCACTTTCGTTATATATAGCAAAAGATGAAAAAGATTTTGCCCATGATTTAAGGCTTCCATTCACCCATTCTTCAGAGTACATTTGCTCATATTTAAAATAAATGAATGAATTGTTCCACCAAAGAATTATTTTAAGAAATCTGAAAATAAATAGTAACTTCTCTTTTAGTATTCCCCTTCCTATGGTTTTAATTCAAGATTTTTTTTTTTTTTAAGAAAAACCAAACATTGTAGAAGTTCTGTGGATCAAATTTTAGATTTTTTTATTTTTTAAAACATTTTTTTTTTTCTAAAAGAATCAGCTTAACACGAAGCAGTATTTTTCTGGATATGAATGATATTTTTGAAGACTTACCAGTTTTTAATTGTCCATTGTTTCCTAAACTGTATTTTTAATTTCATTTGCTCTCTCCTAGGGAATGAAGGATGGCAGCACGCCGTGCGTTAAAAGCTGTTTTGGTGGATCTCAATGGCACACTTCACATTGAAGATGCAGCTGTGCCAGGCGCCCAGGAAGCTCTTAAAAGGCAAGCTATTCTCCAGGTTCAGCTGACAAATATGTTTGTAAGTGCCATTTTACCAAGGCAGATCATTAGCTAAATGGATGGCCTTACGATGGCATTTCGCCAGCTTACCATATATACAGGAACTGCCTTGGGTTTAGCTAGAAGATGTATGCACTGTAATATCCTCCAAACACTGTCTTCTAAACCTTTATTAGGTTTGGCCTTTTGATCTAGTGCTTTTGTTCTTTGTGTGTATGTGCGTGTGTGTGTGTGTGTCTTTATCTAAGTCAGTAACGTAAATTTGGGAATAAAAACTTAAGATTCTAAAGTATGGAATAAATACCCATTGGAAAATCACAAATGAATCCTGGAATCACAAAATGAAACACACACATACACAAAGGCATAGTTCTGCCCACTCCCTTCACCCAGAATTTAGCATTGAGTGTGCAACTACTTGAGTAAAATTTAGTAAGAGGCTTGAAATTTTATATTGCTTTCTGTCAACCATATATAATGCTTTTGAAGGCTAGAGACTAGCTTACATTTCTCTCTCTTTTTTTTTTTTTAATTTGAAATACAACTTTACTTTGATTCTAAATGAAGAGGAATGGGAAGTACAGTGACAGACGAGATTACGCCACTGGATATTGTGATGGGATTAGAGCAGTCTCATATCTGAAACTCAGGAGGGAACGGTTGCGTTTCAAAACAGCTAAATATGCAGGTCCAAAAAATGAAGGTACTTTTTAAATGACCACATCCACTCCAAAGCCCATTCATCTCCTTCAGCATCCAAAGGTTAAGCACGTGTCCAGCTCGGCTATATCATAAAGTGGCAGACATGCTGCACCACTGACACCATAGGACAGTTATCCTAGAACTAGACTTCTGCCGCTGGGCTCCAGCTACCCTTCCTCTTGGGTCACCGTCCTCACCCCGGAGAGCAGGTGTCTGAGCAGCCTCCAGCTTGTGCTCTTCCTGTGCTGGCTGAGCTGGCTCCGTGTCTGCCGCTGATGGGGCAGCAGCAGACATGGCCACACACCCACATAGCACAGTGGGCATGTTTTCACACCCTCGGACCAGATCTCTATGCCAGTTAGGCACATTCTTGTAAGTAACTCTTGGCATTACATCAAATATTACAGTGGCACCCTGGGCTTGGACGTCATAGCCATCTCTCAGCCCACCAGATTTCTCCTGACGAGCCGTATCCCATAGGTTGAACTTAGTAGGTCCTCTGTTGGTATGGAACACGAAGGGATGGACCTCAACACCCAAGGTGGCTCCATACTTCTCAAATTCAGTCTGATGATGTTTCATGAACATAGTTTTTCCGGTACTACCATCGCCCGCCAACACAAGTTTGAACTGGACTTGGGGTTCTCCTTGGGCAGCCATCATGCTGGTGCTTCCAGAAGCATCTCCGGCTGTCTGACTGAACTCTTCTATTTCTGATGTATCAATGACAGTACTTAACACAAGTCTGCATACAAACTGGGGACATGGGAAAAGTTTATTAAAGTGAACTAAATGTGTTTTCTTCTGAGTTCTGAGAAAGATACTCATTGATATGACACAACTAATAATGTTACTAAGTACTTTCATCCTGAAATAATTTAAGGAAGTTTTCAGAAATCAGCAGTAGTGAGCCTGTGGTGCTTATCATTTTCCAACCTGAAAATATTCATAGTATGCTGTTAATTCAGAAAATATCGTGACCAGGGTCACAGGGCCAGGTAGTAGAGCAAAAGAGTGACACAGACTTTGGACTGTCAAGGAGCTTATTTCCCGTTGGGGGAATCAGTAAACATGAAGAGGCTTTTGTATCTGGTAGACTTCAGTTGGAATCTATCAGTTTCACTAGAATTATGGTATCTGTTAGAGGTGGACATGTTTAAAACCAAAAGAAAACCCATTGCAGGGTTGGACTTTCTCTTGACACAGTTTCACTCCTAGGTAGGATTTCTAGGGAAAAGGATGCCTATTGTTCAGTCCATTCTCCCGGGTAAGAGGTTTTGCTGCTTTGATGATGAGCTTTCTACTCTGCATCCAAAGAATTTCTTTCTGGTGAACAGTGGACAACATTTCTAAGTTGCCCAATAAGCTGCGAGCCTGCCAGTCTGGGGGAACAGGAGTCTACACACTCTTCTCTTACTGGCACTGCAGGCTTTCCATCCCAGAGAAATCACTGTACTCTTGTCACTGCTGGTTTGGGTTTCTGTGCGTACAAAAGACTAAGGGAAGTTGAGGGACTAGTCAAAAGAAAAGTGTTTTTAAAAATCCTCATTAAAAGTGATGTGGTAATTTCCATTCTTGTACTGGTTCATTTTTAATTATGTTGATGGTAGTTATGTTGAAGTCATCAGTTTCTTTTGAGAGATAAATCACCAAATGTGTTTTTCAGAAAAGCTGTCATACAGATATTATACAGATAATCATGATTACAGTGAACCATTTAATTAAGGAAATGTATTTAATGTTCTTTGGGTGAATACTTAAAAATGTTTTTTCTGATTTATTTGCTTGCTTGTTTTAAATTGTTGTTAGTGCTGTTATGTTTTGTGTCCATTCGAGAGAGGCGTAAAATAAAAAGCAACAGGGTACCGATACAAAATTTTAAATTGTGGTTAAATTAAAATTATTTGTGGATTTTAGATTAAAATACTTTAAGGCTAAGAAAATCATTTCCATTTTTAAAGAAAGCTAGACTATCACGAATTCTCTCTCTGGTTGCCAGTTTAGGTTTCAGAAGCAGATCACGGAATCAAAACAATCATGTATGTAGGTAGTTCAAGGGGAAAACACATTTCGGTCTGTACAACTGGAATGTTTCTTTGAGCATTCCAGATAGTTTCTGTTTATTAACTTAGTAACATATTGAGGGTTTAGTGCCACTCTGATTGCGAAGAAGGAATAAGCATCCTGACTAAACTTTGTTTTGTTTTGTTTTGTTTTTTCATTTCTTTACTAAAACCCTGAGGTAAAACTCAGTTTCAGAAGGCCCTCAGAGAGGTAGACATACCTAGCTTTTACAGTTAGACGGTGCAGCCTTCGAAAATGAAGCAGTCCACAGGGTGCGGATGGTTTGTAAAAATCTGGGTAGGTTACAAAAACAAGCTTATTGGCCATAAAAACATTGGCTTGGTGACTTACTCTTCATTTTCTGACCTCTGGAGAGTTCTCGTAAATCCGGTTTTATGGGGCTAGAGTGTAAAAGCTGCTTGTTGACATATGAATTTGACTTTCCCAGGTTGCGTGGAGCTTCTGTAATGGTTAGATTTGTGACCAATACAACCAAAGAGAGCAAGCAAGACCTACTGGATAGGTTGAAAAAATTGGAGTTTGATATCTCTGAAGATGAAATATTCACTTCGCTGACTGCAGCCAGAAATTTAGTAGAGCAGAAACAGGTTCGACCTATGCTGCTAGTGGATGATCGGGCACTCCCTGATTTCAAAGGTAGGGGACATTTGGAAATATACAGAAATTGGTTCTTCACATTTGCTTCTAAGTCATTCTTAAAACTGGATGTTAAAATTTTCTTAAAACTGGACGTTTTGTCAGATTTCCTCTTATTATTGAAATGGTCAACAGATAGTTTTAATCTAAGTTCATGTTTCTCAAATTGGTTTCTTTGTTGTTGTTTTTAAGATTTTATTTATTTATTCGACAGAAAGAGACAGAGCAAGAGAGGGAACAAAGCAGGGGTATTAGGAGAGGGAGAAGCAGGATTCTTGCTGAGCAAGGGGCCTAATGCCAGGCTTGATCCCAGGACCCTGGGATCATGACCTGAGCTGAAGGCAGACAGTTAACAACTCAGCCACCCAGGCGCCCCTCCCAGACCTCTTTTGACTACATGCCACAATATGCACGCATAATATAGTAACCCAGTAGATATGTATTTGTGTTTATGTGTGTTAAACAGTGCTTACTCCTACTATATGAGATGTACTCTATTTTCGATTGGGTTTACTTTATTGTTTGTTTGAATTTGATGCTGCTTAGAGCCCTCCAAATTAGCTTCACAATCTGCTAATGGATCATGGCCCACAGTTTGAAAAAACACAGGTCAGAATCACTTTATGTATTATAATCCTCAATCCAGGAGCCACTGTATTAATTTGATTAAATGAAATATGTTGGAAACTTACATTTTATTTCAGTTTTAATGGAATTAATCTGACCCCATTTATAAATGATTGATTATGAGGAGTTTCTGTTTATGATGGGCTTGGCTTTTGAGGCTGATGAATAAATCTTAATAATATTGTGAAAAAAATAGATATTCTGTATCATGTGAAGTTTTTACAATGACCATAAAATACTTTTAATCAAAATAAAATAAAACTTTTTTCTTTAGAAAAATTAACAGACCCTGGGAAAATATCCTGTTTTTTATGAAGCTTTGCCGCATTACTTCTTTTTATAAATGACACTCAGAGTGAAATGACACAATATAGAAAAATGGGTACAAGTACCTCATTATAAAACCTTATGATGGTTTTACAAATAATGATTAGGGAAATTCAGCGTGACTATATTGTTAGGCAGAACCTCGAAACTTGTCCTATCAGGAAGTAGAACAGTGTATCAAGCAGAAATATTATTTGTAAGAAACAGAAGCCAACTTTGGCTGAATTAAACAGAAAATACATTTATTAAAAGAATCTGAATGCTGACAGGAATATAAAATGGAGCACCTCCTATGGAGAGGAATTTGGCATTAGCAAAACTGGGTATGAAGCAGAACTGCCAATTGTAGGAATCCATCCCTAAGAGGTAGTTACAAAAATACACCATGGCATGTGATTGGAATTGTTCATATGGCCTTATTTGAAATAACAAAAGATTGGAAACAATATGAATGTTCATTGGAAGGGGCTGATTGTTTCAACTTTGATATGTCCACAAAACGGAATGGCTTATAACTAGAAAATAAGGAAGGGCAAATTCTGTCTCCTGATAAGGAGTGGTCTTCATAGGATATATTAAGTGAAAAAGCAGGGTGTAGGAAACCTTACATATTTTTGTGTAAGAAAATGAGAGAGCAATGGATATGTGTTTGTCTTGTATTTGTGAAAGGAAGCTAAAGAAGAATAAGTGGGAATCTAGGAAAAGTGGTTATCTAAACAGGAGGAAGGAAGAAAGTGATCAGGAGACAAGACTTCTCTGCAAGCACCTTGTTTATAGCATTGCCTTTGGAACCATGTAAATGTTTTGCATGTTTGAAAGGTGGTTAAAAAGTAAAATACAAGCCAGTCCCTGAAAACCAAAATCAAATTGAAACAAATAAATTTAATTCTATATCAAGTTGGTGACATATTCACTCAGAGAAAAGACTTAATTCAAGTGACTTTAAAATACAGTATTTTTTTTAAAGATTTTATTTATTTATTTGACAGAGATCACAAGCAGGCAGAGCAGCAGGCAGAGTTGGGGCGGGGTGGGGGGGGGAAGCAGTCTCCCTGCTGAGCAGAGAGCCTGGTGCGGGGCTCGATCTCAGGACCCTGAGACCATGACCTGAGCCGAAGGCAGAGGCTTAACCCACTGAGCCACCCAGGCGCCCCTAAAATACAGTATTTTGATGGTCCATTCCATAGGGGTGTAAATTCTAAGGATAAAAGCACTGCAGGGACGCCTGGGTGGCTCAGTTGGTTAAGCGGCTGCCTTTGGCTCAGGTCATGATCCCGGCGTCCTGGGATCGAGTCCCACATCGGGCTCCTTGCTCGGCAGGGAGCCTGCTTCTCCCTCTGCCTCTGCCTGCCACTCTGTCTGCCTGTGCTAGCTCCCTCTCTCTCCCTCTCTCTCTGACAGATAAATAAATAAAATCTTTAAAAAAAAAAAAAAAAGCACTGCAAAGAGATGACATGATACTGTATGTTGAAAACCCAAAAGACTACCCCAAAGTTGCTAGAACTCATACAGGAATTCAGCAAAGTATCAGGATATAAAATCAATGCACAGAAATCAGTTGCATTTCTATACACTAACAATAAGAGAGAAGAAGAGAAATTAAGGAGTCGGTCCCATTTACAGTTGCACCCAAAACCATAAGATACTAGGAATAAACCTAACCAAAGAGGCAAAGAATCTATACTCAGAACTATAGAACTATAGTTCACTCAGGGAAGAAATTGAGGAAGACACAAAGACATGGAAAAACATTCCATGCTCGTGGATTGGAAGAACAAATATTGTTAAAACGTCTATGCTACCTAGAGCAATCTACACATTTAATGCAATCCCTATCAAAATACCATCAGCTTTTTTCACAGAGCTGTAACAAATAATCCTCAAATTTGTATAGAACCAGAGAAGACCCTGAATAGCCAAAGGAATGTTGAAAAAGAAAGGCAAAGTTGATGGCACCACAATTCTGGACTTCAAGCTCTATAACAGTGCTGTGATCATTAAGACGGTATGGTACTGGCACAAAACAGACACATAGATCAGTGGAACAGAATAGAGAGCCTAGAAATAGACCCTCAACTCTTTGGTCACCTAATCTTAGACAAAGCAGGGAAGAATGTCCAATGAAAAAAAGACAGTCTCGTCAAAAAATGATGTTGGGAAAATTGGACAGACATATGCAGAAGAATGAAACTGGACCATTTCCTTACACCACCCACAAAAAGAGACTCAAAATGGATGAAGGACCTCAATGTGAGAAAGGAATCCATCAAAATCCCAGTGGAGAACACAGGCAGCAACCTCTTCGACCTCAGCCGCAGCAACTTCTTGCTAGACTTGTCTCCAAAGGCAAGGGAAACAAAAGCAAAATGAACTATTGGGACTTCATCAGGATAAAAAGCTTTTGCAAAGCAAAGGAAACAGTTTACAAAACCAAAAGACAACTGACAGAATGGGAGAAGATATTTTCAAATGACAGATAAAGGGCTAGTATCTAAAATCTATAAAGAACTTACCAAACTCAACACCTAAAGAACAAAGAATCCAATCAGGAAATGGGCAGAAGACATGAACAGACATTTCTGCAAAGAAGACATCCAAATGGCCAACAGACACATGAAAAAATGTTCAGCATCACTAACCATCAGGAAAATAAAAATCAAAACCACCTCATACCAGTCAGAATGGCTAAAATTAACAAGTCAGGAGACGACAGATGCTGGCAAGGATGTAGAGAAAGGGGAACCCTCCTACACTGTTGGTGGGAATGCAAGTTGGTGCAGCCACTCTGGAAAACTGTGTGGAGATTCCTCAGAAAGTTGAAAATAGAGCTACCCTACAACCCAGCAATTGCACTACTAGGTATTGACCCCAAAGATACAAATGTAGTGATCTGTAGGGGCACGTGCACCCTAATGTTTATAGCAGCAATGTCCACAATAGCCAAACTATGCAAATAGCCCACATGTCCATCAACGATGAATGGATAAAGATGTGGTGTATATATATACAATGGAATACTACTCAGCCATTAAAAAATGAAATTTTGCCATTTGCAACAATGTGGCTGGAACTAGAAGGTATTAGGCTAAGCAAAATAAGTTGATCAGAGAAAGACAATTATCATATGATTTCACTGATATGTGGAATTTAAGAAAAAAACAGGATCATAGGAAAAGAGAGGAAGAAATAAAAGACGATGAGACAAGAGAGGGAGACAAACCACAAGAGACTCTTAATCATAGGAAAACAAACTGAGGGTTGCTGGAGGGGATAGAGGGATGGAGGGATGGGATAACTGGGTGATGGACGTTAAGGAGCGTATGTGATGTAATGAGCACTGGGTATTATATTAGACTGATGAATCATAGACCTCTACCTCTGAAACAATAATACATTATATGCTAATAAAAAATGAACTGCAAAATGGGGCGCCTGGGTGGCTCAGTGGGTTAAAGCCTCTGCTTTCAGCTCAGTTCATGATCCCAGGGTCCTGGGATCGAGCCCCACATCGGGCTCTCTGCTCCACGGAGAGCCTGCTTCCTCCTCTCTCTCCCTGCCTGCCTCTCTTGCCTACTTGTAATCTCTGTCTGTCAAATAAATAAATAAAATCTTTAAAAAGAAAAAAAAAAGAACTGCAAAGAAATCTTAAACTGCATTCAGTAGTCTTAGTGTTATTAGTAGTGTAGTTAGTTATTATTTTTAAATTATAGATACAGGATAAAACAAAGTAATTACACTAGTATTGGTAGTACCCGTGATTTTATGTAGAAGTGAAAAGAGATACGAATATAAAAATCAAATAAGCCGTGTATTACCAATTTTGAATTAAAAATACCATTATCAATTCCCTTTTTCTCTTAAAACAAAAAAATATTCTCTAGATCTTGCACTGCAGAGGTCTAGCTAGAAGCAGTGACAGCTAGTGCTTGCTGGTGGCGTACTCCCATTTCTGAACTACTCAATATTTGTGGCTACTAGTAAGGAGGAAATTGGAAATCTGGGTATCTGCTCTTTCTATTTCTTCCCCTCCCATTTTGGTGGACCCTATGATGATGCTTCAAGGCAGGCAGTGAGAGCGGCAAATAGGAATTGGTATATAGATAATCTGCAGAACCTTTAATCAGATCTTTAATAACTGTGATGGTGAATGTACTTGTTTGGTTTTGATAGAATAATATTTGTGGAACTGAGAGTAGATGAGGCATTAAGTAGAAAATTGTGGAATCTACGGTGCATTCCTTATTTATCATGAGTGTGTTAACCTCAGCTGTGTCAATTAGAAAGTCTAATTTCCCTTGCCTCTTGGACTTTCAGTCCCTTATCAGTTGCTATTGATCTGATAGCTCATAGAGAACTCATGGCTGTTCTTGTTGATTGTAATCAGTAAAGCTTTTAAAAGTTAGAAATTGTCCCTTGTTTGAGAGCATCAAGTTGCAAGTTTCTATTGGGATCTTCTGATTACTAAGCATTGTGACACCGAGGAAAAGGAATATGCAGAAATTAAAAATTAAAAATAACGAAAACAAACTAAAGTATTACTTATACCTCCAAAGTACTTTGGGCAGAATAATCTCTTAAATTTCAGATTATGGCTACAGCAAAAATTTGTATTTGATTGACTAAAGCTATTTTATTATAAAATGTATCATTACTCTTAACTGCCCTTTTCAATAATTACATTTTTTTTTCCATTCCCAGGAATACAAACAAGTGATCCCAATGCTGTGGTCATAGGATTGGCACCAGAACATTTTCATTATCAAATACTGAATCAAGCATTCCGGTAAGTCTCTAGCTATTTATTTTTCATCTGATCATATGCTCCTCTCTTCCCTTCCTGAGTCTCTGTCATGTAAGGTTATAGATGTGTTTCACTTTCTGGCCACCCAAATTGTTCATGAGGGTAGATGCCTTCAAGATCACTTCAAGATCAACATTAAATCATATTTATTACTATCTTGCTTAGTTTTTAAGAAATAATCAATATGTTAAAATGTGATGATCATTGGGGTTTTTCTGGTTTGTAGAATCAATACCCTGGGGCAGAAATTCATAATAAAATTGCAGCTCTGAAGTTAGCAATTTTGTAATGGAACCCAAGTTCCATTTTTGTTCCAATTTTGTAATGGAACCCATCTGCCTGGTGGGGAGCAAAGCCCAGTCCCTGAGACATCAGGTTTGCAGCAAGGAAGGAGTTTATTTGAGAGGCAGCCAAAGGAAGAGACTGGAGGATAAGCCTCCAATCTGCCTCCTCAAAGGGGGAGAGAACAAGAGTTTTATGATCAGAGGGGTTGAGATTACGTACATATTGCTAAAAAGAGCAGGGAAACTTACATGACTCTTCATGAGAAAAGATGGAGCGTGATCACTGAGCAAATATAGATGTACCATCCCATGTTCACTTTGGGGTGGAGATTTAACACCAGAATGAGGCAAAATTCAACCCCTGACGTCAGAAGGTTATCCTGGGACAAAGAGTATAAGTGGCTATGGGCATGCTCTGAGAACTGGTGTAAACTGAATGGAGTTTTGGCCTCCTTATCTCAGGGTAGGAATGCTGGGCGTGGCTTTTCCTAGGCTGGAACCCTGTCAGATGACCTTGAGTCCAGGCTTCTGGAGAGACAGCTAGTGGATATGTTAGTAGGGTCTGAAAATGTGTAATGACTGATGAGGGGGCAACAGTTCTCTGAAAAACAAGCTTAAACTTTCTGCTCATTTTAACCTCATTCATCCTGTGGGAAATAGTTTCAGTTTTATCTTTTATTATCATTCCTTTGATTCTCCATTGACTATGCTATTGTCTGAAGGAAGGTATATCATCCCAATTAATGCTCCAAAAACAATACATGCGATTTCTTCCTCTAGTGATAATCTAGGGTATGGAGAGAAGTTGACACATTTGACCACAATTTCAAAGAAATCATTCAAATATCATTATTTGATAAATGATAATGGTAGTCTGAACTGGGATGGTAGCAGTGGGGATGAAGGAGCAGATCCAGGTAGTGTCAACATGACTTGATGGATGGTTGGGTTTAGGGGGTGAGGAAGACCAGTGAATCAAGGCTGAGGTCCAGATTTCTAACCTGAGCACATATGACAGAGACACCCCCTGTCGGGGTTCAGGAGGTGATAAGTTTAGGTTGGGGCTGTTCGTCCTTTGGGGTGTCTAACTGGAAATGTTCCAATGGCTGCCAATAGAAATGTGGGGAGATACAACATGGGAAATGTTCTGAATCTTCACTTGTGTGTCCATTTTGGTTATATGAACTTTGCGCTGGCTGCTTCAAAAGGAAGACAGCATCCTGGTGCTTACACTTCAGATAAATTGGATCAGAATCTACCCACAAATATGCTCTAGAGGAAGACTGATTTTTTTCCCCTTGGATTTTTCATTTTTCATCTTTTTTAGTTCTTGTCAAGCCATTAAACAGTGTAATTTGCCTTTCAGTTTATGACAAGTTCAGTAGTTCTAAATATTGCATCAGGATACACTGAACTTGTGTAAAAAATTTTTGTAATGGCTTGGTAAATTTTTGGTATTTAGTTAAAAAGAATGCCATAAAAACATTGTTTTCTTACTGGTATGAAGATCTGTAAGAATCATTCTAACATATACTTGATGTGGAAGTCATTTCTTGATGTAGATGTCCAGTAGTCAGAATGTTTGCAGGAAAGTTTAAAACTCACTGCAGGGTTCACACATCTGGGCTCATTATTTGCTGCTGATCTTGGAAATCTTTGTGGCCAAAAATAGCACTTTGGGCATAACCACTTTTTCTCTTTGTATGAACATTTATTTTAGATCCTTGGTTAATAGAAACCTTGGCTACTTAATGCACTTTTTTTAATTTGTGAGTCTCTTACAGTCAAGCCTTTGTTTAAAAGAAACTCACTTTTCATAGTTGTTCAGTATCCATTTACTGTATGTATTTCCTGAAGATCCATTGCTGTGGTGTACTGCTTGAAGATACACTTTGGGGTGTCTGGTAGTAAAATTCCTCTTGCTTCACCTACTTCAGTTATCCTCCTTTAGCTTCTTGGGTTGGGGGGAGAGGGGTGGATTATCTAGCTGCTCCTTAAGTAAGGTTTACCGCTTTGCCAAAATCAGTTTTCATGTAAAATGGAGAATCTGCTATGATTTCTTACTTTTGAACTTAACCCACTACCTTTTATCCATTTCTTTAACCACAGAATTCAAGGAGAGAGTATTGATTAATTTTAGTTGGTAATTTGGGAAGGACATATTTAATAGGAAGTTGGGAGGTCTCTGTCTTAGATGCGTACTAGACTCAGGGTAATAAAAATGTATGTTGACATAATACTGACTTTGTAATTGCTCGGATGCTGTCTAATTAGTACACTTCCCTAACCATATCGATTTTTTTAAACACTACATTTTAAAGCATTACAGTGCACTTATAGGTCAACTCTAATTTCACAAATGCACTTAACAGCTGGGTGGAGAATTAACAGAAGGATTTTAGGTCTTGCCCTTCTTTGCATATTGATGTCTCCACAGAGACTGTGCCTTCCAACCAATGACTACAGCTGTTTGGATTGTGTGTGGCAAATATAGACATCTCAAATAAACCACCGATTAGTTAAATTACTGTTCAGGTTGATAATGAGAATAAACATTGGATTTTAAACCCCATTGCATGGCTGCCTTGAATAACAGCTTCGGGGCATATTGCCCTCAGGCAGACACATCAACCTTCCACATAACACTGCCTCTTATTTACTGTGTTTTGAATGGGTAAACCCATTCATAAACCCATATGTAAACCCATACATAAATGTATGTAAGCCCCAAGCACATACACACACACACTCATACATAGTACAGTCTGTCTACAAATGTGTCCTAAATGTCTGAATGAAACTGAAAAACCTGAATTTAAAGAATTGATTTTGGGGAAGGATAAGAACCAGCTATAGGGAACAGAAATGACGTGGGTTTGGGTTCTAGAAGACATTCAAATGCTAAGAGCCATGGATGGCTTTTCCCCTTTTATCTAATACTGAAAGATACAAAGTGTAATATAATGAACACTCATATGCTTGTCAGTCAGTTTAAGAAATACAAATTGTCAGCACATTTGATATCCCCTGCATGTGCGTTCCCAATTTTACCACCTAGGACCCAAAAGTAATCATGGTTATGAATTCTGTGTTGAACATTGTCATATATTTCTTTGTACTTACCGCATATGGCGGGTATCCCTAAACAACATGTAGTAGTATTTTGTGCATGTTCTACTTTATCAGTGTGCTTTATCCCCTGGTAGTACTGTTGGAGTCATTACCACGAATATCCCCAGCTCCAGTACATTCATTTGCACAGCTGTAGTACTTGCTTGTGGCAAGGTCTCTTTTCATCTGCTGACCTGAGTAAGAAACCCAAAGCTTGAGCATTTTAGTAATGGACCAATTATAACTAAGCCTGATTATCTCTATTAGGGGAAAGGCTGCTGGGCAAACAGATCACTTAATAACAGATCACTTAACTTAGTCACAAGACTTAAAAAAAAAACAATGCAAGAGTAATTTAAAAAAGTCTTCATTGCGGGTAAGTTTAAATGCTCAAAAAAGAAAAGAATAAATAAAATTACTTGTAATCCTGCTACGTAAAGAGAGCCCCAGTTAACATGCTAGCACGTAGCTCATTTGTTTCCATATCCATAAATACCAGATGAAAATGAGGGGGCGCCTGGGTGGCTCAGTGGGTTAAAGCCTCTGCTTTCGGCTCAGGTCATGATCCTGGGGTCCTGGGATCGAGCCCCGCATCGGGCTCTCTGCTCAGCGGAGAGCCTGCTTCCCCCTCTCTCTCTGCTTGCCTCTCTGCCTATTTGTGATCTTTGTCTGTCAAATAAATAAATAAAATCTTTAAAAAAAATGAGAATGTACGTATACTCTGGGTTCACTGGCTAACTCCACTTTTGTGCATGTTTATCTGTGTTACTAGTCCTCCAAAACACATTCGATTCCCACAGCATATTCCACTTTAAAAAGTACAATACAGGGACGCTGGGTGGCTCAGTTGGTTAAGCGGCTGCCTTCGGCTCAGGTCATGATCCCAGTGTCCTGGGATCAAGTCCCACATCGGGCTCCTTGCTCAGCAGGGAGCCTGCTTCTCCCTCTGCCTCTGCCTGCCACTCTGCCTGTGCTCGCTCGCTCGCTCTCCCTCTCTCTCTGACAAATAAATAAATTTTAAAAAATTTAAAAAAAAATTAAAAAGTACAATACACTTTCTATTGTTGGCTGTTTCCAGGATTTTGAAGTTAGTTTTTGAAAAATGAAAGCACGTTTCTTTAAACAGTATTTATGTTTATTCCTTAAGATTGTTTTCAGAAGTATATATTGCTGGGTTAAAAGGATTTGGGAGGAAAACTATAGAGAATTGCTTAACCTAGGAAAAGTTGTAGTTTTGGGTGTTTCTTTTTCCTAAGAGCAGCTACCTGTAGCTTCTAGAGGAGCTTCTTAAAATATCATTATAACGAGGTAAATAATACCGAAACTTTCACAATTAAATGCAGAGATGAAGTGTGCTTAATAATAATGTTTTGAAACTTTGTTAGTGACTTCTTTTCTATAATTGTTGCCAGGTACAGGAGTCCCCCCAGAGTCTTAGAGGTGTGAAAAAATTAGGGGGTTTTGGTTTTGGGGAGGAGATCCTTATCACCATGGATGGTTTCTGTTCAGTGTTGAATTGCTTCCTTTCCCCTATCTCCTTAAGAAAAAATAAAATGTTTTGATTACTCCAGTATATTCAGTTCCTTAGAAAGGGAAGAAAAAATCAACAGTAATGGCCTTGGTTATTAGTGCATTTGGACAGGAACTCCTGAACTTTTTCTGGGTGTTAAGAGCCCTGGGCATGAGGAACTCCAGAACAATGTGGCAGCAGGGCTTGAAGTAGAAATCATTTCTCTTGGCTTTTTATCTTTTGAAAGGGCTGACTGTGATGCAGTTTTTTAAATTGAAGTCCAGACTATAGAAATAAAACACTTTGTAAGTAAGAATTTGTTTAAGACTTAAGAACTTGAGTTATATAAAGCATTCCATTAGTATATGTAGGAGGACAACTTAATATGCCAGCCTGAAAATCAGAATACAGAATTGAGTTGATTATCGGCCACTAAACGACTCTTACTTTTTAATCAGTGGGGAGATTCTTTTATGGTCAAGGTAGCTCTTGCAACTCCAAATAAAAGCTTCCAGTGAATAAATCACATAAATATATTATTACTGATTTTTTTGATTTGATGTGTAACATGTGTGGCAGGGTATACAAATTGTCAGTATATGACTCAGTGAAATTTTACACTTAGATATACCTCTGTAACCCCCACTCTGATCAAGGGCCAGAACATCTACAGCACCCTAGAAGGCTCCCTATCCCAGTCAACACTACCTCTTCCTTACAGTCAGCACTATGACTGCTGTCAGTGCTGCCAGTTCTTGATCTTGATATGAATGAAATCATATAATTGTAGCATATTTGTCTGTTTTTGAGATTAATCAAGTTGTTGCATGTAGCAATACAGTTCATTGGTAGTGAGATTTTCCTTTGATATGTTTCATGATTTACTATCATTTTAATTTGGGCTTTTGGTAGTTTGTGTTTCTCAGGTTGACGGGTTTTAAATGTATTGAGTGTCAAGGCTTTGGTAGTCATCCAGTTTAATGGTTCTTAACCAGGGGCACTTTTGCTTCCCAGGGGACATTTGGTAATGTCTGGAGACATTTTTGGTTGTCACAACTGGGGAAGGGGCTGCTACTGTCATCCAGTGGGGAGAGACCAGGGGTGCTGCTAAACATCCTAGTGCATATAGGACAGGCACGACAACAATGCATTTTCCAGCCCAAAATATCAGCCGTGCTGAGATTGAAAAAGCCCTGATCTGTTTCAGCCTCTTCATTTGATAAGAAACCAAGGCCCACAAATATGAAGTGATTTGCTCTTAGCTATTTTAAGTAGCATGGATCCCACACTTCTGTATTTATGAAGAATAATAATTGCCATTATTGTCAGACAGATACTGTGAAAAGGTTTGCATAGATCCTCTCTAGTCCTAGGAAGGTAAGCATCACTCCTCATGTCATGTATCAGGACCGAGACAGATGGAACTTCATCCATTAATTCAGTAAACATTTGGTGAGAAGTGCCAGCGTTTTTTTGTTTGTGTTTTGTAAATCAGAGATAACAGCAATGAGTAAAACTGATGGGCATAGTGGAAATTATATTCTGGTGAGGAAGACAGACCAATCACAGTTGAGTAAGAATGATGAACTATGAAGTGATACAAAGGGAAAAGGGTGATGAGAGAAGAGATCAGAGGCGAGGAAGCAGTCCACTCTCCATGTGAAGGTTGGAAATGCTTCTTCGTTGTGCTGACGTTGAAGCTGAGACCTGATGAATGAGCAGAAGACAGCTGTATGAAAAATATGGGGAGCTGTGTTGGGAGGTGTGGGCTGAAGCACAAGAGAGTAACATGGTTTTTAAGAAGTTGGAAGGGACTGCTGTATCTGGCACACGGCCATCGACTGAGAAGGTGACTTAAGACTGGATATGTAGGTTGCGGTGAGGCCTTCAGGTTTTATACTATTTGCAGTGAGAAGTTGTTGAGGGCTTCTGAGTGGGGGAGGGATGTGATCCCATCTGTACTTTTAAAACTCCCATATTGCCTGTACAATGGCTTGGAAGAATAGAGCAAGAACAGAAAGCAGGAAGGTTGGTTGGGAGACCGTTGCAGAAGTTCAGGAGAGGAGGAAGACGGTTTTGAGATATTTTAATTTTTGTTTTAGAATTGGAAATTACTGGATATGTTAATGAGTAGGGGTGAAGGTGGGGGATGGGTGAAAGGGTTAGAAGTCAAGGATGGCTCCTAGGTGTCTGGTTTGAGGACCTGGGTGAATATATTGGGATGGGAGAGATTGGGGCATGGTTTTGGGGGGAGCAGAAAGGAAGAGACTCCCTAGTTTGATGTTGGACATATAGGAAAGGTCTGACAATCATTTAAGCTGCCATGTGATTTCATTTCCATATGCTCCATCTTCCATGGAAATGATGAAAAGTTGATTGTTTTCCTGGAAAAGTTATTTAGAAAGACAGTATAGTGCATTTGGAAGAGGACTAGATTGGTTTTCAGATGTTCTCTGGGTTATAGTTCCTCCTTGGTGGTGCAGTCGATCATGGCCAACATCTCTGGATGATCTCTTCATCCAACGACAGGGCGTGTTGGACCTGATGTTCCTTGAGGCCCCTTTCAGCAGTGTTTTGTAGCTGTAAATGTGAGTTATCCCCTTAGCTTCCTCTCACTGCTCTGCCTAAGATTTCTGTATTGTGGGGTATTGTGTTCTGTAACACGCCTTGGCTAGGGCGTGTTACAGGTTTTTTACTTTGCCTACATGGGATTTGCAGCCAGAGATATTTGAATCAGGCCTTCTTTGTGCCTTTTCCCTCCCCTTATTTCTTGAACCTCAGTGGTTTTATAGTGAGATACAGACAGAAAATTGTCAGACTTCCTGCTAATGCATTCTTTGTTATAACAAAAGCAACTGACCCTTTGTGGCCCTGTCTAGGAAGTGTAAAAATACTCCAAGTATTGGGGTGTCTATTTTTGATATTTTTTTAAATGTTTAACTATAAAAGATCTTCTAATCTGTGTCCTAGAACACGTTTATCTTTCAGTCCATCCTGAATAGGCTTGGCTCTTCAAAGATTCGGTAAAGCCCATGTTGTGCACAGAAGGAAGGTAGAAGCAGGAACCACTTCCCTGAGAGATGCCTATCCTCTCCAGCCTCGTGGAGAGCCTGTTCCCATCTAGAGAAATGTGGAGGAACCTGCAGTTTCAGCCCTTCCAGGGAAGGCACTAAAGTACTGCCTGGGAATTAAAGTACACACATCAATCAAGCTGATAAGTCTTATCCCCGGTTAATATATAATAAAATATTAACAAAGCTAAATCAAATGAGTTTTTAGTTTAGCTATATAAGTGGAAAGCAATTTTGAGGTCTTGTTGCATAAAGAATTCCAGTTCCGTGGTAGAGTAGCAAATAAATGGGATTGGGTGTGGGGTGACAAGAAGTGGGGTAGATAAATCACCCAGTATTATCTTACTGTTATCAGCAGTGGTTCTTTAAGGCCAACATATTGGCTTTATCAGGTTTCTTAACAGTTGGATTTCAGGATCTGCTTTAAGAAGTTAATTTTTATGAATTTTATTGAATACATTTGAAGGATCTATCCTGTACTGTGAGCAATTCATAGTAACTAACAATAAGGCCCTGTAATAGTCCAGTATTGGTTTTTACTTAATAAAATATTTAATCATAAATGTCTGAATTCTGCATCTCCCACAGGAAGGCATTTCTGTGCCCACTGACAAGAATAATTTAGCAGTTTCATAGTTGAGCGCTTAATTACTCATAATTGTGAAGAGTAAGATGTGATGAATTCCTCCTCGATGGACATACTAAATATTTTAACTAAGGAGATGACTTAAAGTAAATCAGGCTAGTGAGATCATTTATTACATTGGTTAAAAGCAGTTGAAGAAATCTTATCCTGTCCCAAATTCCATTAGAGGAGAGTAGTTGCGTGGCTGTTTTCTGCCCTGTGACTGCAGGCGGCGCTGTTGGGACCGGCGGCAGGTGTTTGGGGATGGGGGTTAGCTCTCTGTGGAGTTTGGGTCTCAAACTCCGGTTGCCCTTCCGCTCAGTCTCAGGGCATTTGTCCTATGTCGGGACAAAGGAAGGGACTTGACAGCATGGGCTTTCCCTCACTGGTGTGTTCTTCAGGGAAGATGGCCTGAAGCAGTCAAAGGTAGAATGAAAAGGTAAAGGTACAAGAGAAAGTGTTTGTAAAAATGGTCTTCTGAATTTCTGACTGAAGAAGAAACTCACATCTTGGAGTAGAAAAAGAGGAATGCAGGTATTTCCGGCGTTAGCGAGACCATCCGTGCAGCAACAGTCGTGTCGCGTTGGAACAGGCTCCAGAGCCTCCTGCTTGCCATTAGGGAAGGCTGAAACAACCTGTCTCATTAAGTTAAGCTTCTTCCCTCGAGTGTCTTATTTAGCTTTACTTCTCTTCATTCTCTTTCCCTGGTGATTTGGGTAAAGTGTCTAAAACCACTAAAGGTAAAAGGTTGAAGCAATCCCAAATTTAATAATCTATCACCTTTCTTTCGCGTGTCTGAGTGTAATTCCCAGCAGTTCTTCGCGAATTCATTAGAAGACAGCAAGTCATTAAAAGTTAATAAGAAACTATTTGTTTCCGTGATTGTGAATAAAACCACTTTGTGAGCCTGACATGCTTTTCCAGTTATAAAAGCCTTGCTTTCTTAGCCACTTGCCATTTTCTCTGTCTCCCTAGCTTACTCCTGGACGGGGCCCCTCTGATAGCAATCCACAAGGCCCGGTATTACAAGAGGAAAGACGGCCTCGCCCTGGGGCCTGGACCATTCGTGACAGCTCTGGAGTATGCCACAGACACCAAAGCCGCAGTTGTGGGAAAACCAGAGAAGACGTTCTTTTTGGAAGCATTGCGGGGCACTGGCTGTGAACCTGAGGAGGCTGTCATGATAGGAGATGTAAGTAGAGAAGCCCAGGGAGTGGCCAGAGCGCTCCCGTCTGCAGGCCAGAGCCAGCTTCGCGGCACTACTTTGAAACAAAAAAAGACTCTTACTGTGGTATCAGGTGGTAGTAAGTGGGTGCCTTAAACAGACTTGCCAGCAGCTGGTTAGCGATACTCTTGTAAAGAGTTGAAATTCTGATTACTTCTGACGCTGTTCATGGTGTGGTGTGTACAATCAAAAGACCATTAAATGCAAGTCAGTCAAATGCTTTATATGTCTTTTTGAAGAAAACCTCTACACACACTTAAGGTTTTTTGAATATTATGTAAGTAGAGAGCAATGTATACCTACAGAATTCTACCATTATTGATTTTTTTCCTAGTATATGCTTTATGGAAGAACATCCCAGTCAGTGTGCCACAAATAGCTATAGATATCGATTGCGTCGGCCCTCTGAGTGGTAGGGCTGGACCTGGACAATTGGAAGCTCTGGCCAGTGACCTCTGGCTGGGCGCACCTTGCCAGTTTTCCCCAGTGTCCTGGGAAATCGTTATTTTCTACATGTGTTGTGAGGGGAAAAGAGCTAGAAAGCACACCACCTTGTGGCAAGGAGGGGGCAAGGATTATATTTCAATTTTAAGTCAACGCATTAGGCTGGAAGAGACCCTGGAGGTTGTCTGCTCCACGCTTCATCATCTGATAGACTGGGATGCTGGAGCCCAGAGAGGTAAAGCTCCATGCCTGAATTCCCGCAGCTAATGAGTGGCCCAGCCAGAAGCAGAATGCAAGGCTCCGTACTTCCTCCAGAACTAACTATGGATCCCCTGCCTGGCTCACCTGTGACGGCGCAGCCCAGTGCTCCTCCTCTCCTGTCCACGTCCTTCCTCGCTCACCCGAACCCGAACCGATAATCACTAAACCTGATGCTGCTTTGAGAAACCACCTCTTTGGTCACATCTTTTCTTCTTGGCAAATCTTTAGCTGACTTTCCCAGGCAAATACATGTTTGAAGAATTGGGGACGTCAGAATTCTTTATCCCGGGAGTTACCAGTATGGGGACAGGGTGGGAGGCAGGAAGGACACGTGACAGCAGCGTTCAGCTGCCTGGAGGGTTGCTTGTTACCCCAGAGACAGCAGATTTTCCTTCCCTGCCCTCGTCCACTGTTTCCCACCTCCCTTCTTCCTTCTCTCCCTCTCCCCCATCTCTGCTGCTTCACTAGGGCAAGTTTAGATGCAATGGAAGGTTTTAATTTAGACCTTGGATGAGGATTTTGATATTTTAAAACTCATCCCCAAGGTCTGTTGTTGAATGGTATCGATTTTTGAGGAAAAGACTTTTCTTCAGACATGGCCTGAGTGAAACTTGTCTGTAAAGTCCTATAAAGACGCAAGATGGCAGGATTGATTTTCTTTTTTTTCTTTTTTTCTTTTTTTGGGGGGAGTGGGTGGTAGGGTACAGAGGGAAAGGGAGAAAGAGAATCCTAAGCAAGCTCCATGCCCAGTGCGGAGCCCGATGGAGGCCTGGGTCTCATAGCCCTGAGATCACGACCTGGGCCGGAGTCAAGAGTTTGGATGCTTAACCAACCAAGCCATCCAGGGGCCCCAAGGTGGTTTTTCTTGGTATTTCTTCGAGTCCTTGGATTTTTATTACTTGGTGTTTATCATCACAGTCAACCAAGTATATTCATCTTTATCTTGGGTAAGAATTGGAAAGAGGAGCTACCTACACTAACTGACCTGTTATCCCCAAGTGTGAAGTGAATCTCAGAGAATTTCAGTAGTCTTTTTTTTTTTTAAGATTTTATTTATTTATTTGACAGAGAGAGATCACAAGTAGACAGAGAGGCAGGCAGAGAGAGGGGAGGAAGCAGGCTCCCTGCTGAGCAGAGAGCCCGATGCGGGACTCGATCCCAGGACCCTGAGATCATGACCTGAGCCGAAGGCAGTGGCTTAACCCACTGAGCCACACAGGCGCCCCAAATTTCAGTATTCTGATTTGGCTTGATTCCACCTTTGAGGGACAACTGGCTAGAGAGTAAGGGTGGTGTGTTACATGGGCAGCAGCAGAGCCGTCTTCCAAAGGTCGTCCATTCACGGTCTGCAGTTGGATCGGTCACCTTCAGAGCTGCCAGATGAATAGGATGCTTTTTCCCATGATCCGTTTTAAGAGGAGATGGATGTACATGTGGAAAACACGAACTGTAGATGTGCTGGCTGTGCTCAGTCACTAGACTTCTCTGTTGTACACCTTCCACTTCTTCAACACTTCCCTCTCCAAATGGCATGCTTCATCAGTGGGTCCCATGTGGATTTACCCCCTTTTCTCTTGTATTTTTTTGAACTAAATGCTTTCTTTATCCTTTTCTAGGATTGCAGGGATGATGTCGGTGGGGCTCAGAATGTCGGCATGCTGGGTATCTTAGTAAAAACTGGTATGTATCTTCTGCATAAGCCTTCTCTCAAATAGGATGATAGAATACACAGTTGCTTAAAGAACAGTCTTTGCAGAAATTACAAAGCCCACTGGGCACTTTAATTCTCTTTCTGCCTCAAAGCAAAAATAAAAGGGGCTCAGGATCTCAGAGAAAGACATTGTGGGAGGGCCCATGCTGCATAAAAATTGAAAGATCAGAGAGAGTTCAGAGGTTATTTTAAAACTTACCCAGAGATAACTGTGCTGGTTGACAAATACTATTTATATGATTTTCTCAATACACAAATCACCACATTGGAATGGACCAAAGTCGACTGATTTGAGGATATTTTATAAAAGTATCTTTTTTTTTTTTTTTCGGTGCCAGCAAAAGATGATAAAGTTTGTCTCCTTAGGAACTTGTGGGCTAAGTGCTCTGATACTTTCTGTTAACACTTGTATTTTTTTAAAAATCACACAAAGAACTTTTACTTACTGTTTTAGGAATTATTTCCTATACCCAAAGTAGGTATACTCTTTGTGGCCCTTCAGAGTATACTTAAGACAGAAACTTCCTGGGAAGGACTCTATGGTATTATGGTATATATGACATATATAACTAATATGGTATTATGACGACAGAGGACCCAGTAGTGTGCTGGGTCCTGGCCTCAGTCCACAGTGAGTGGACTTCATAGAGTGCACAGGTTCATAGAATGCTAGCAGAACCATTTAAGAGGCTATTCCTAAGAAGGAAGATTTAAACAAAGTTTCAGAAGAGCCACAGCATGGACATTTTTTAGAAAAAGTACATTTACTCCCAACTGACATATATTCAAGAAAATGTGGTTGAATAAAAGCTATTTTAAATTTAAAAGTAGAAACTGGCAAGCATAGCTACAGCTAGCATTGAAGAAGCAGCATTTGGCAGGGCCCTGTGTGAACAGAGTACAGGCTGTGCCAGGATTCTGGAGGGAGTCCTGCGAGCCTTGCAGATAGGGACTCGTCTTTCCAGAGCGATCAGAGTGTTTGTTTATACTTCTCAGTCAAAATGCTCAGCAGCCTCCTGCGAACATGACTGCCCTTTGATGTAAGCAAAAAAGAGGAAGTACCAAGAAAGAAAAAGTCCAGAAAAGTCATCACACTCATGATCCCTCCCTGTATCCTAATTTCCAAGTTCCTGCCATTCACTGTTTTATTTTCTGGTCACTGAGGAAATCTCCAGATAACTGTTTCTCCTCTTGTGTATTACTCCTGTGAACATTTTCTCTCCTCAATTCACATCATTAAGGATTTACACTAAGTATGAAACCTCCCCTATGCCAGTGTCTTGTGGGCCCTGCTTCCTCTGCCTTGGCTGGCCTCTGTTGGTTGTCCCTTCTTTCCTGACTGGCAGTTGGTTGTGGTCAGCCTGTCATGGAGCCATCTAGTTGGTCTTAGAGAAGCCAGCAGCATAACACGACTGAATTGAAAACGTATAGCCAGTAAACAGCAAGTCCAGTGCAGGGAAACAGGCCCATTTGTACTGTTCGTGTCTGGTCAGAAACAAGCCCAAGTAAGCCCACTGTTCTAAAAGCACACAAAATGGCTGGCTCTGTTGGTAAATTTGAAATCCATGCATTTGAACAAGTACTAGGCTCCCCAGTGTTGAAAATGATCACAAAGGTGTTAATCTATCCCATGATAAGTGCTTCTTGTGGATGGTCTTGAGCAATTTTGTTTCTCAGTGAGTGGCACCTGGTAGAAGCTCAGTATGCATTTGCCCAACGATGTTATTAAAGATTTGTGACTAGTCCTGCCCAGAATGTATTTGCTTAGCATGTAAAAGAGTCACCTAGAAAAGGTGGGGTCACTCTTGATCTAATACCCTTGAAATGGCTTCCTGTATTCTTCCGGGAGTTCATCCATCTAGGAGAGCACAGACTGCCACAGTGAGGGAGGCAGGCGTGAGTGCTGGTGGCCTGCTTCGTTCACGCAGCCCACATCAGTGAGCACCTGCGTGCCAGCCGCCATTTGAGGTGCTGGAGCTACCACACACGTCTGTAAGCCACTGTGTCGGTGTGGACTTTGTAGAAGCCCCCACTTGCATGGCCAGATGGCAAGAGCATTCTGCAAGCCCTTAACTCCATGGCTAAGAAACTTGACTTTCACATATGCGCCCTTAGGCCACTGGATCTGGGAAGTAGGTAGTATGGTAGAGCAGTAGTCAGTCAGTGACTTCTGTTTGAGGCCAAGTAGAAATGTGGCAAGAGTTTGTACTTAATGGAATTTAAGGTTGAGAAAAAACTAGCAGAAGAGTTTTCTGTGTGGCCCCTACCTCAGACAGGTGCTGAGGTGCTCAGATAGAGGATGCGAAGGTGAATGAGGCCAGTGTTTGTTCGCTTTGTACATTTGATGCTGGCTCCGGTCCTGTAGGGAATTCACAGTTAGTAAGACAAAGCAGGAAATATTTTCGCCACAGCGCAGAGGTGTGGAACGGGATTTTCAGGCTTTGTGTTTGCTGGGCAAAGCCTCATAAAGAGGTAGTTAATGGTGAATGGTGGGAATTGTAGGAAATGGTGGGTCTGTTTTTAGGGGAGCTGGATTCAGGCAGAGAGTGCTGGAGAATGCAGAGGGTTAAATGGGAGAGATCAAAGGAAAAGGGATGAGAAGGCAAAGAGAAGGGGGAAGTGCAGAGGTAGCCCCAGTGGCTACAGGGCCCTTGGCCTTGTTCCGAAGGGCCTCAGCTGAAGCAATGTTCTGCCCTTCCTCCCTCCTCCCTCCCTCCTTCCATCCTCCCTCCTCCCTCCTTCCACACTCCCTCCTCCCTCCACCCTCCCTCCTTCCACCCTCCCTTTTTCCCTCCTCCCTTCCTCCTTCCTCCCTCCTTCCATCCTTCCTCCTCCCTCCTTTCTTTGCATTCTTAAAGAAACTGTGGAAAGCTCACCACGTGTTAGTCATTATGTTTGGTGCTGGGAATGAATACATTGGGGAGAGTGACAGACGTAGTCCCTACTCTGAGAGAACTCACAGTCTTAGGTGAGAGACAGACATTAAGCAAATAAATACATGAATTGCAACGCATTATAAATGTGGTAGCAAAGAACAGGGTGCTAGGGGAGAGGCAGGGAGGAGATGTAACTGGAATGGGAATATGAAATTCGACCTGAAGTGTGCGGGAGGTGATGCGTGGGGTGAGAAGACTGTTGCCAGCAAAGGGGACAGCAGGTGTGAAGGTCCTCGAAGAGCCAGGTCCCGTCTAGGACTGCAGTCTTGTGACAGTAGCACGTGCTGAGGTTGGAGGGATGCTGGGCCAGATGACAAAGGGCGGCGGTAGGGATTTGGGTTCTTTCTGAAGGGCCTTGGGACCTATTAAGGGTGTTTAAATAGGGACCATGCATCATCCGACTTATACATTTGTAAAGCTGCCAGTGACGACTGTGTGGAAGGATTCCTCTCTGCTGGGGTCCTCGGTTATGGGTCCCACCTTCCAGAGCCCGGGGAGACTGAGGCAGTGCACCTGCTGGGCGCGCCGTCCTGCTGAGCCAGGCCTGTGTGCCTTCGTCTCTTTCTGTCCCCACCCCTGGGTGCTCGCAGGGCCCCTGGGTGGCAGCACGTGCTGTCTCCAGTGTCTGTCAGGAGCTGATGAAGCCTCCGCCCTGTCCTGGCTTCCACTGAAGAGCACTGATTCAGTCTCCACCCCTAGCTTTAGGGCTGGTGGGGAAGACAATGATTTCCCCAGCTGTGGAGATCTGAAGGAAACCTTGGTGGCCAGGTGCCCTGAACCCTGCCACTGCGCGCTGTGAAGGACCGGAGTCCTGGGGGAAGATGCTGGACGTGATATTGCTTCGAATTGCCCCATCGCAGCCAAAAGCTTCACTAAGAGATGGTTTGGGAGACGGGGAGCCCTTGGTTCTCCAGTACTCGCCAGGGTGTTTCGGAGGTGGCCCCGGGACTCACGGAAGGTGATGAATGTGGCTTTCTAGCAGTAGCCTTTGTTCACTGGCTCTCCTTTCATTTCAGGGAAATACCGAGCAGCAGATGAAGAAAAAATTAATCCGCCTCCTTACTTAACTTGCGAGAGCTTCCCTCATGCCGTGGACCACATTCTGCAGCATCTCCTGTGATCCTTTACGTCAGGCAGAAGCAGCCGGAGACGCAGCTGCTCGTCGTCCGGAACGAATCCCTCCCCGTGTCCGAGCCGGCCTAGACAGGCGCCGAGCAGCCCTCCTCTGGTGTGCAGTAATTAGAAAGAAAGGTATCGAATCGCAGGCAGCCACTACGCCTCGTGTATCCCTTTTGTTTTATTTTGTAAAAGAAGATGAGACCCAGACAAAGGGAAAACCGAGATTTTATGCCATTCCTCTTAAAATATTCATCAGGCCGGCAGGGCTGGGAGGGAGAGCCTCCTGTGGGGCATCACGTTCTCTGCTGCCTCCTCGCTGGTCCGCCGGGAGCGGGGGAGAGTTCCGAGTGTGAAGGAGATTGAATGGCATTTTTTAAATTATAAAATAATGTGTTGGAAAGTGCATTTCGGCTGTAGTTTTAATATTGAGTTCAACTGTGAAATCCGTCAGAAGTGCCAAGTGGAGTACAAGTCAGAAGCGGCAAAATAAATTGTCCTTTAGCCCAAGTGATCAAGTGAATTTGCCTTAACGGATGTTGAAAACTAGATTATCTACCATATTATTCCCAGCACGGGTGACTTCTTTTTCTCTTCATTAGCCAGAGATGACTAATTTAAATTTAGAACCTGATTTTAATTTAAAATAATATTTCCATTAATAACCTATTCATTGCAGATGCCTATTATACTGTGTAACAGTTGTTTTGGAAATTTTATGTAAAATTAAAACTATCAGTATTTTACAGATGTTTTAATTAGACATTGTTATTAACAGGAACAGTGCAGAAACTAAAATCAAGCCTTTAATGTCTTATAGACCATGCATTTTTGAAGTTAGTGTCCACCGGGGTCCTATTAACTGTACATTTGCAAGATTTCATTATTTTTGCTTCTGACACTATGGGAAAAATCTTTCAGAAGCTATTGGGACAGATTCAAGCTTTTATGTACTTGGTTACTACAGCTGTAAAATGAAATCTCGTCTTGTAGCCTGGATTATTCTTCTCATGTTAAACCCACCAAAATGAAGGGGCCTAAGTAGGTAATGATTTTCCTCGTGCATTTGCATACTGTGATCATCCTGGGCCTTTGCAATTGTTTTACAGGGCTCTTGGGCATTGAATTATTAGCATGTAATTGTATATCATTGTGGTGTTCACCTTATTGAAGTGCGCACTGATGTTAATGAGCTTCGGGCTTTGATGCTTGTTTAGAGATCAGCTTGGTCTTGGATGGCAGGGAGCAGAGCTAAATAAATGGCAGCCCCCTCTCCTTCTGGTGGTTTGGTGATCGCTCGGTTCTTGTTTTTGCAGATGCCCTGACTTAGTACTTAACACAGCCTGGAGTGCAAAGGACAGCATGATAGGACGGCCACCGCTGATGGGAGGCACGAGTGGAATGGCCAGGAGCATGGGTTTGGGGGCCTCGCCAGCAGTTAACTAGCTCTGTAGTTATGTCTGTGAAATGGAGACTGTGACAGCACCCACCATGCAGGCTTGTCATGAGGGTTAAATGTGTGACCAGCGTAGTAAGTGCAGAGAGTAGAATTGGCCAAGTGCTGAGGACCACGTTCTGCAGCATATTCAAAGCACACTGTGTCTTCAGCGCTGATGAGGAGGCCGATGTAGTAGCGCTGTCCACACTGAGTAATCTGATAAATCTTGATAGAATTCATCTCCACAGTCAGTTCAATGGGGGAGGTCTTCCTGAGGATTAAGAAAAGGAGATGCTACTCCATTGCACGCAGAGGCGTGGTCAGCCGGGTGTGCGGCTGGAGCAGTGCTGCCTGGTGCTGATGGCTGTGCTCCATTCGCCCAGGACCGGTTACCTGGCCGCCTGGCTCAGTGATGCCTTGGCTCAAGCACCACTGAGTAGCGTTTGCTGGTTGCTACGTGCTAAGTGCCACACTAGTAAATAATTGAGAGTGTAAGGGAAGGATTTTGCCCTGAGGACTCTCACTAGTGGAGGAGCTAGGGAGAGTGTACAAGATGCTCTTAACACTCCAGGGCCTGCTCTGTGATGTCCGCCTGACTGCAGGTGGAACAAGCACTAGTTAGATGATACCTTGGTCCCCACATGTCCCTTCTCCCCCGAGACAGGACTGTGGCCTCAGTCCCCACATGTCCCTTCTCCCCCGAGACAGGACTGTGGCCTCGGTCCCCACATGTCCCTTCTCCCCCAAGACAGGACTGTGGCCTCGGTCCTTACGTGTCCCTTCTCCCCCAACACAGGACTTTGGCTCATTCTTTTTTATATCTCCTGCAACATAGATAGTTGGTTACTCAGATGGTTCTCGAACAAATACAAACTAGCTGTAAATACTACAGAAATTTACTGTCAGAAGGTAGAACTGGGAGTAGGGAGGAGAAGACTGGTTACCCATAGGGGAGGCCCCATTAGACACTCAGAAATAATGGATCTGATGCTTTAGAGACAGGTTAGAGCTAAAGTGAAGAAGTAGATGTCACTGATGTGTCAGGAGTCAAACAGTGGCAGGAAGAGATAAGACCACGTGAGCATAAGGTCCCGGGCCAAGAGAAATGGCTTCTTTCCTCCATTCTAGTTTGGCCATATTGGGCCATTAAAATCTTTGTTTCTTGTTTTATTTCTTTAACAAACATTATATAGGGTTTGTTAACTGACTGTCCACAGTGAGGTTCATGAGGATAAATGAAAATCTGGTTTTAGATCCAGGTTACTATAAACATTCCCAGCATAGCTGGTTGGTCTGCCGTGGGCCTCATGGAGGAGATTTAATAACTGAAGTCCCCAAAAGACTTTGTTTTTCCAGCCATCCCATTTAAAGGGCTTTCTTGCAATGGTATGACCTTGAGGGCAGTGTTTGCCCTCAAGGTCATACCTCAGTTTTACTACAATCCTCTTCTAGGCCCAGAAAAGGGACCAAGTGACATTTTGGGACTAGAAAGGACAGTAAGGAACACTCAGAGTCAGGAGAAGATTACTGAGCATCTGCCAGAAGCCAGGTGTGTGCTGGGTGTGGAAGAAGGCAGGAACACCAGTCCAGTGGTAGAGACAGATGGCTGTCCCACCGCTTCACTCTCCTCCCTCCAGAACTGGCTCGTTTTGCTGTAGCTATTTTATCTACCATTCTGCATCTGTTGGAGCTGATCGGGGCCACTGAGCACTTGTAGCCATGGATGTCAGAAACTCCCTTGGAAGGATAGTGTCATCACCTCACTTTTTTTTTTTTTTAAAGATTTTATTTATTTATTTGATAGAGAAAGACACAGCGAGAGAGGGAACACAAGCAGGGGGAGTGGGAGAGGGAGAAGCAGGCTTCCTGCCAAGCAGGGAACCCGATGCGGGGCTCGATCCCAGGACCCCAGGATCATGACCCGAGCCGAAGGCAGACACTTAACGACTGAGCCACCCAGGCGCCCCCATCACCTCACTCTTAACCCCACATTCAAAAATTACTGTACCGCGTTGGACCAGGAAGTCAAAAACACACCTGCATGTGTTGTGTTCATCTAGTTTGAGATCAGTGGTGGTTCACGTAGGATGAAACTGAAATCCTTGGGCATCTACAGTAAGGAATTTTTTAAAGTGCACTAATCTCTTTCACCGAAACACTTTGCCTAGAACAGCAGAATCCCTTTCTCATATCAGCGATTGCTTGCGTAAAGCCGCTTTTGTGTTACTAGGTTCCTTTGACGTAGTCCCAAGAACTTTCCTTCGGCATAAATGCATAGGACCTTTGCTGACTTTGTCATGCCAGCCATCAAGGCTGACTACCCCACAGCATGCTTCTCTCTTTAAGGGACAACCAGAACAAGACACCAGAGCACCAGAAGTCATTTATCATTTAAGTTATGTATCTGTTAAAATCCAACAATTGGAATATCTTACTCAGTGCCTACCTTCATGTCCTACCCATCTCAATTCCTGTTTGTTTTACCAGCTAGTGTGCCCGAGAAAACCAAATTATGAAACACCAACTATGGGTAAAGTAAAAGGTGTGTCGTGTAAGTGCTCTCAGAGAAGAGGTCGAGTGCAGTGAACTAAGTGCTTTGGAACAGTCATCACAGCTTCTTGCGTGGGAAGCAGACACAGCGCTCCATTGTAAAGAATGGTGGCTTCGTTCACTGCCAGTGATAAAAGTACCACAGCCCTGGGGCTAACATTTTGGGCGCAAGATGATAAAACGTACGCACAACTGTGTAACACAATAGCTGTGTGGCTCCATGAGGGACGAGAAACGAGGGAGGGCCTTATTTTAGATAAGTAGAGTCCAGTCCAGTAGATAAGTAGAAGTCCACCAGGCTTTTGATGATGACCTGAATGAAATGCAGGGACAGGCCACAAATTCTAACATAGATACTTAGCCTTGGTGGCCAACATCTGGGTATCAGGAGATCTCAAATGCAGATCAGTCACTACAGGTTTTCCTGGGAAGACTGGAAGATCGGCAGTGTTGGGTCCCAGTGTCTAAGTTGTGGGAGCTGCACCACTGCTGTGTCATTCGGGTAGCCTCACCCTCCATCATAGCCCCTCCTCTTCCTTGTCTTACACCCAGCTTACTTTACCCATGTGTTCTGTATTCCTACAGGCATTGTGACTTCTGCTTTAGGAGAAAGTGTACCACATGTTGGATGAAGTTACATTTTCCTCTGAAAATAGGCCAGGTTCCTATATCCCTACACACTTAGATACACTTCTGATCTACTTTTTATTTTTATTTTTTTAAAGATTTTATTTATTTGACAGACAGAGATTACAAGTAGGCAAAAGAGGCAGGCAGGGAGAGAGAGGAGGAAGCAGGCTCTCCGCGGAGCAGAGAGCCCGATGTGGGGCTCGATCCCAGGACCCTGGGATCATGACCTGAGCCGAAAGCAGAGGCTTTAACCCACTGAGCCACCCAGGCGCCCCTGATCTACTTTTTAAATAATAGAGGCTCTAAACATAAACTAATCATATGTCTTGGTTGGTCTTTCTCAGAGCCCCACTAAAAGTAAAGGAATAAAGGAGGTATAAACTCACAAGGAGAGCCTGCAAGAGGAGAGATGGGTACAAGTGGATGAGAGGGTACAATAATTTGAAGGATGGAACGTGAATAGGTTGTCGGTAACAAAAATCCATGCAAAGAAAGACAACCAAAACTCCTCCTGTAGAAACTCAAAGATTGAAGTCTTGGAGACTAGGTAGAGAGAAGGTGAGATGTGAGGTAGGATTGAGATTTGAAGCTGGTAAACAAAATGGTTGGAGTCCCAGGAAACATGAAAGTGAAGGCCTTGGGGACAATGGGTGGGGTAGTGAGCCAGGATGAGCCACAGGGCTGCAAATGGGGGCTAGGTACATTTCTGCTTATTCTATCAAGGTTCTTGGTTCCTTTCCCCTTAAAACACCAGGACTAGAGGATATGGGAATGCAGTTGACAGTCTATCTGATGTTGGCAAGGCACTTATTAATCCCTGGGAAGACAAAACCAACATATAAAGGAATTATAATTTTGATTCACTAGGGGCTCTGCGTGAACGGTACATGTTCCCACAGAAATACCGATTATTGAGTAAGCCTAAAATCTTAACTATTTGGCGATGATGGGAACACAGCAGAGGGATGAAAGAGCTACATTTCATTTCATCCAAAGCAGGAAGTCATTAGATAGTGTATAAAATGGATAAAGGAGTCAATGAAATACAGCATGACTCACAAACGTACTTGAATTATTATTTGGAGACATATTTTCCAAGGGAAAGAGGAGGATTGAATATGCAATTGAAGTAGACGAAAGTATTATGAAGATGAACTTGGAGATGCTCAGGAGGAATGGAGGAAGGATGTGGGGATGTGTCAGGTACATAGTCACCTGTGTGTGGGGTTGTGTGTATTTGCCGTGAGGGATGGCAAAACCATGCTTATGCTGACTGGAGTAAAGAAAGCAGTAAGCTAAAAGGGGCCAAACATTGTCACAAAGCTTTTATCCATAGGGGCTGTCTCCTTTGCCCCTTTACCTGTTCACTTTCAAGTACACACACACAAACATACCTACTTTCTAATCACGACAAGTTAGCAACAACAATTGAGGTTCCATCCAATTGAGATTTTATGAAATCAGAAAGGATGGTAGTGGCCACAAGTGGATGGACTAAAGGCAGCAAGAAATAGCCACCAACAGCCTGACAAAGAAAATGACCCTGAGATGCATGGATGGCTCCGTTGGTTAAGCATCTGCCTTCAGCTCAGGTCATGATCCCAGGGTTCTGAGATCGAGTCCTGCATCGGGCTCCCTGCTTATGGGGAACCTGCTTCTCCCTCTGCCTGCCATTCCCCCTGCTTGTGCTCTCTCTCTTTCTGTCAAATAAAATCTTTAAAAAGAAAAGAAAGAGGGAGGAAGAAAAGTGAAAGTAAAGGAAGGAAAGAAGGGAAGGAAAAGAAAAAGGGAAGAAAAGGAAAGAGGGAAGGGAAAGAAAGGAAACAAGGGAAGGAAAGAGAAAATGAAAAGGAAGGAAAGGGCGCCTGGGTGGCTCAGTGGGTTAAAGCCTCTGCCTTCGGCTCAGGTCATGATCCCAGGGTCCTGGGATCGAGCCCCGCATCGGGCTCTCTGCTCAGCAGGGAGCTGCTTCCTCCTCTCTCTCTGCCTGCCTCTCTGCCTACTTGTGATCTCTGTCAAATAAATAAATAAAATCTTTTAAAAAAAGAAAAGGGAAGCAAAGAAAAGGAAAAAGGGAAAGAAAAAATGAAGGAAAGAAAGAAAATGACGGAAGGGAAGAAAAGAAAGGGAGGGAGGGAGGAAGGAAGGAAGGAAAAAATGACTCCAAAACATGGGAAGCAGATGTCAGAGACCATTTGGAGATGTCTACATCTAGGGTAGTGTTAGTGTTGGATATTATAAGACTTTCATGATCATGAAGACGCTTAAGTTGAGCATATACTAAGATGAAATATCTTTTTTATTTAATTCTTTACATATGGTGTATTTTCAGTTATTTTCAGGGACTACATTACCCATGAAATGGCATTTTAAATGGCATTTAAGAATATTCTGCTCAAAATAATCAGTACCCCCCCCCCCAAAATGCTTTGTTTTTGTTTAAAATCAGGGTAAAGTCCTTTGGAATGTTTAGCTATCCAAAATACCCCTTTTCCTGCAAGTTTTTCTTCAGGGGAGGAGTGTGCCTTGCAAAGGGATGAAGAAAATGAGGTGAGGAAGGAAAGAAGGAGGGGACAACCACAGGTAAGTTCTAGCGGGGAGGAGGGGTGGTGGCATCACTTAGCGGCATTTTCAAGGGTTTAAAGTAGGTGGCCCAGATCAGGAACTGCTTCTGTTAACAACCCCATAAGGAGATGCAGGGGAGTCTAAGGGAAGGGAACCCCCAGGGCAGTCATCCTGGGGCTTCCCTTCCCTAAGCTTCGGATCCACCACCGAGGAGCTGTGGCCATCAGGACAGGGCAGAGCACACATGCTGTGAAGGGTCGGAAGATGTTAGGAACGCTGGGACTGGGAGCTGGTGGCTTGAGGCTCCCGAAGCCCCCTCCCCCAAGGTGGAGCAGCGACCTCTGTGGGGGAGCTAGTCTGCTGGGGCTCTGATGCTGATAAAACTGGTTGGGGTCAGAGTTAGGGAGCGCTGATGACACTCAGGACGTCGTCAGAAGAAAAACACCATGTGTCCTTACCTGCACCCATTCTTAACCCCCCTCATGCCTGTCAACTGGCTGGATGGTCTGTCACGCTTCACTTCTAATGCCCCCACCCGCCCCCGACTTGGAGGCACTGTGCATTCCAGCACAGCTTCCAACACTACATCTTTTTCTTCAGAATGAAAATACGAATTCACAAACACGGAACACCGTAAGAAATCGTTCATCAAAGTGTAGGGAGTGTCAGTGGAAGGGGGAGAAGTCTCCATTGCGCGACTAATAGCTATACACCTGTAATTGACATCTTCCATATTCCGCTGGCATCAGGCAGGAAAGATTAACAAAAATATCTCTCATTTCCAAAACAGTCGAGTTGTTCAAACGAACTCAGTCTTCAAGTATAATTTTCTCTTTTCTCTCCCAATCATCATGTTCTTCTCCCGCTTACACTAATAAATGGGAAGGCCTACATGGTGGTCTCTGTGGCCAGGTCAGGGTAGGTGTGATTTCATACAGACTCGAACTGACTTTGCCAGGCTGAGTATCTCTGAGTCAGATTCTTTGCTGAAGGCTTGGTGTGAGCTAGCACATCTAAGAAGTCAGCAGTGGTCACTGTGTCCAGCTGGATTCCAGGTAAATTGGTGCTCTCTGGATCAAAACACAACAGCCCGGTAACTGACCTGACCCGGATTAGCGCTCTTGAAATGCTAATAGACCTTTTTCCAAGACAATGCATAATGCAGCATTCTTAATCGTTAATGCAGCAAAAGGCAAGACTAAAGAGAGCTGGGGAAGGAATTCTTTAATGTGCAACTCAGCCCCTGAAGCCCAGATAAAAAATATGACTTAAATGTATCCCTATCAAAGTAGTCTTTAAGAGTAACACAGTGCAGCAGATGGAGCCAGCCCATATCATAGTGTGCCAAAGAAATAAAAGCCCGAGCCCTAAGGAGTTCATCAGCTGGGGCGAAGTTGATCCAAAACAGAACACCAGAGGAGAAATGAGTACGTGGAGGACAGATTGACCAAAGAACGTTTGCAAGTGCAAAGAGCCACCAAGAATAGGAGCAAGGCTCCATCTGCTGGTGAAAGTTGGGTTTTTTAAGTGCTTTCTCTCCCAGGGCATCCCCGCTGTGATCCCAGCCATACCTGACTGGTGATTTTCAAGGGCACTGAAGATCTTCCTCACAGGCCGCATGGCTGCTTCCCTGCAGACGAGCTTAATGTCTGAGCCCGAGTAGCCCTCCGTCTCCTGAAACAGCCGCAGAGCAGCCGTGGGTCAGCAGGCGCAGTGCCGGTGGTGATTACGCTCTCACAGGCAAGACGCGGTACGCGAGTAATGAATCATTGAATACTACATCAGAAACGAATGATGTACTGTATGTTGGCTAACTGAACTTAAATAAATAAGAAGAGCCCCTGTTTAGAATCTGTCTCCGTCCCCCACAAACAGCACGCAGATTCCCAGATCTGTAATGTCTGGGGCTGCTTATGTGTTTGGCGACCTGAGAAGCTGGAGCGTAAACAGCTTCCTGACCCCATCCAGATCCACGCTGGAAGGTGCTGGTGAAAGACTAGACCATCCACAGTAGCCTAATGGGGCCCTTGTGCCCACGTCCAAGCATGATCAAATTTGGTAGACGCTTTTGTTCTTGTGAATAAGATCGTACCTGCCTTTGAGGAACCTCAAAGAACATCATGCTGATGACCAGAGGATATGTTCCAGGGTCCACTCAGAGGAGGCAGTGAGTGACACCAGTGACAGTGAGGGGAGCAGACATGTACTCCATTTCCATGTGTGAAAGACTTGAATCATCACAGTAATCCTTCGTGGCATATCGGTTACCCGTTTCGCAGATGAGGAAACAGGCCGAGAAAGTCAGTGGTTTTCCTGAGACCTCACAGCTAAAAAGGGGCAAGACCAGGATGTGAACGTAGTTCTCTGAGTCAAAACCCTATGCTGTTTCCTCTACATCACACTATTTCTCCCTGCTTGAATGTTTCCAAGGAACAGAGAGCTCACTCACAAAGGAGAGGCGCATTGCATTGCTGGGGCAGCTCGAGTCTTTTCTAAGTGACTCCAGGAATATGCCCCAAACCAGCTCACGAGAACCCTGCCCAGAAGATTCACACGGTGGCTGCTTGCCCTGCAGGTGCGCCCTCCAGGCAGCTTACCCGGCTCAGCACACTGTAATCCAGCTCCGTGCGCAGCTCCAGGGCTCTGCTCTTGCTCACGGGGGGCAGCCAGTGGTGGATCATGGCCTGCCTGGCCTCCCGGCTGGGGAGATCAACCAGTATCCTCTTCTCCAAGCGGCGTAACATGGCACAGTCTAGCTCCCTGAGATCATGTGGGAAACAGAGGAACCGGTTAGAGCAGTCAACTCCCTTCTTAGGCAAGACCTACATTTTAAGAACAGGTTAGCATCGTAGGAAGCAGTTCTGCATTTTAACTTTACATCTATACCTGAGCGAACAGGACAATTACCTCACGTTGTTTGGGAGAAAGACTTGGCTAAAAAAAAAAGAAAATAAATCCCCCAAATACCTTATGTGAAAGAGAATTTTAAGTGACTTAATTTGGGGGGAAATTCCAACTAACAACCACCACACGTGAGCATTCCCATTGCTTTCGTACCATGAATTATTCAGTCTGATGCTGCCAGTGAGTTATTATTCCTGGCAATAACTTGGGCACTCTGGGAAGTACATTAATTCTTCCCAAACTCTCTCACATTCTGGAGCGAATGACTGTCTCATGCCATTGCTCTGTTGAATTCAAAAGAGCAAAGCTCCCTTCAGTGTGCCCAACAGAAATGTGGCCCTTTGAGCCCTGCATGCCTCCCTCTCCCAAAACACTGTCAGGCCAGGTTTATACAATTTTGCATTTGCAAGCCAATTCCCTAAACTTCTTAATATAAAATTTCCAAACAGAAAAGTGGAATAAAGCAATGGATATCCACAAACCTTCCATCTTGACTCAACAGCAATTAACATTTTGTCGTATCTGCTTCATATCTGTTTATCCAGCCAAATCATTTCAAATTACGTCATGAAACCCCACCCCTAAATGCCTTAGCATGCATTTCCCCCAGTAAGAACATTTTCTTGCATAGCTTCAGTACTATTATGACACCCAACAGAATTAACACTGATTGCATAATATGTCTAATGCTCATTCCATATTCAGATTTCCCCAGTGATCCCCGAAATATCTTTTCCAACCCAACTCTAATCAAGAATCATGCATTACATTTGATTATATCTCAAATCTCTCATAATCTAGACCAGTCTCCTTGCCATTTCTTTAGACTTTGCCTTGACCAAGATAAGGTGCATTCTGGACTCTCCTGATGTTTTCCTCATGGTGTCGTTGTAACTGGTTCCTCTGTGCCCTGTCCTCTAAGATGGAATTTAGATTAAAAGTTTAATTAGAATCAGGGTAATGATTTTTGGCAAGTATATTTCCTACATGATATGTTTTCAAATTCATTATGTCGGGATCCACATGTTAGCATGTCTCACAATTAGTGATGTGGTGGTGTTCAATTACTGTTGACATCCACTGTAAAGTAATAAGTATCCTATGTACAATACTTTGGCACTGTGTACATACCTCTTTTCCCATCCCCTTTCAACTAGTGGTTTTAGCTTCTGTTAATGATCTTTGAATTGATTATTTCATAAGAGTGGTGCAAAGTCATGATTTAAATTTTTTTTTCATTCCAAATGTATTATTTGGCACTATTTGGTAAGGTAGAGCTTCCCCTCATTAACTGGGGCTCTTTGGTTACCTTGAATTACGGTTCCTATTAATAGATGATTTTGTGAGTTTGTAAACTCTTTATATGTTAAGATTTCAGGTTCCTAGACGGGAGGGCAACATCTATTTGATTTCCTGGTACAGAAATTAGGCAATGCCTTTCTGTATCAGCAGATGTCTCTCACTCATACAGACACTGATGTCCAGCACATGTTCCTGTTCTTCTTACTCTCATTCTGAATCTCTGTCCTGATAGTCCCTTTTGCATCAGAAAATGAAAACACCCTTTCAGGGAGCATGTGTGAGTCCTAATTTGGGGTGACTAGATTTCTTTAGAGATTCTATTTTTTCTTTACTCATTATTCCTCTAGTCCTGAGCTGAGAATCCAGAGTCTGGGGGTGCTTCCGCAGCCATAACAATCACCTCTTGCTTTTTTGCATCCACTTTGTTCTTTACTGTACTTGCCTTGTTGAAATTTCATTTCATATCTGAGACCCAGACCCTCTCCCTCTGTGCAGCCACTCCCCCTCTCAAGGCTAAGATTTCTATTCAAGGCAAAGGGTCAAGGAAATGTTGCACAAGTTGAGGAAACTATTTTTTTGTATTTGAAATATGAATAAAAACTTTTGCTTATGGAGTAGTTCTAAGCGGCAGGCACTGGCTTTAGCATTTTATAGATATTAACTCACTGAATTCTCACAACAGCCCTACAAGGTAGGTACTATTTTTTAAGCCATTTTAAGGTGAAGAAACTGAGGCACAGAGGTTGAGTAGCTTGCCTGAGGTAAGAAAGTTAGAGAACGGTGGCAGGGGACTTGAACCCAAATGGTGAGAGCCCAGGGCCTTTGGCTCAGGTTCTGGTCTCATGCCAGCACCGTGACTGTAAGCAGATTGCCGACTCCAATCATGGTGAAGTCTCAGGACCCCAAGAACAAAGAGGGTTGTAAAAGCTTCCAGAGACAAAAAACAGGTTACAAAGGATCAGTAATAAATCTTCTCATCAGCAATGCAAGACAGTAAGAAAAAATAGAGCAACACCTTCAAACTTCTGAGGAAAAATAATTTCTCATGTAGAAGTCTACATCTTGATCAAACAGCTAAGGGGACAGACTCAAGTTATGTTCAACACATATGTATGTACCTCCCATACACCCTTTCTCAGGAAGGTACTAGAAGACCAAAGGGAGAGAGCATAAACCAAACCAAAGGGCTTCATGGGATTCAAGAAGCAGAAAGGAAAGGAAATCTCCAGGATGACGAGGTGAGCTCCCTGGGTGTCCTTATTTACTGGGTGCAGAGGGACATCAGGTCAGTTTGGTGTTATAAGAAGGTTCTGGCAGACCAGGCTCCAAGAAGATGAAAGCGAATACCTGGTATGTCTGAATGAACCCAGAGCAGATTGAGACAGCAAAGAGTTGTGGCTGAATGGGAGGAGAAGGTGGGAAAGGAAAGGAGGGCAAGAAGGAAATTTTAACAGAGGAGAAACCATTAAACTCACATTTTAGGAGTTCAGTTCAGCAATACTGACCATTGCCAAGTGTGTTATCAGTGCTATCAGTCTTCAAAATACAGAATTTAATGAGACGGATTCTCTCCTTATAAGTAACTAGAGACAATACTGGGGAGGTTTTGGCCTTGGAATGCAAGAATGTTGGTCCTATAAATATCAAAGATAAAAATGGGACTTGAGATCGGACTAAAACCCAGGAAGGAAACAGACTACCCTGAAGGAAATTATAGAGCTGGGGGTGACAGGCAGTTGGCATATTTTTTTTCAAGGCCTCTCCCTGGACCAGCTGCCCCTCCTGCAAAGGCAGGGGACTGCAGAAGGAATGTTCTTTTGTAGGGTACCTTCTCCTGGGTCTCCCCATCCCATCTAGAGTGACTTCTTATTGAAAGGAAGACCAGATCCCCTGAATGCCTTAGGAAAATGGAGTCATGCAGGAGGTGGGAAACAATACCTCACTATAGATGTCTGTATTGATCAACTAATGCCCTAAAGCAAGAGATTTACCTCAAAACTGCTTGTGGGCACAAAATAAGTGCAACTCTCTGACAGCCAGGTCTGATGAATGTACTTTTAATGACATCAATAATCATATAATCATACAAGGGAGGAAACAAAGGACAAATGGAATGTACCCAGGAATTATTCTTTATGCCAATATAGTTATATGAAAAAATTTAATGTGTGGCAACCAGAACACACTCCCTTTAGCTCTTACACTTTGATTTTTGATTAGTTATTCCGTTCTCATGTGTCTTCTATTTTGCTTCTCTGGTACCTCGGAAGGCAAAAGCAACTAGCAAGAGTGACATGAGACACAACAGAGTCTCACAAGGCCTCAGGCCTGGGCTGCTGGGCCTATGCTCACTGGCCTCCCGGGCAGTCGCCTGGGCCCTGAGGCCTTGCTTCCAAGCCCCCAGGCGTCTGCTCTAAACCTGAACTCAGGGCCTCTCCTCAGCCCTTTGCCTGTCTCCCCTGTTAAACTGTGTGGTTCCTGGAACAGAGTTAATTCCAGATGTTACAGAATTTTGAAACGGAACGTAATTCTATTTCATTCATTCAATAGCTAAAACACACTAAGTCAAACCATCTCGGCATGGAGGGAGGAAAAGGAACCTTCCATTTTGTAAGCAGCCTTTCCAGTATGTCCGCAACCCACAAAAAGGTAGTGATCATGGCCGCCCTTGAAGAGCAGAATAAGGAACTGCATATTCTGTAGCAGATAACGGGGAGCCAAAGAATAAAGCATGAGAGGTTACTTTGTCTCCCACAGTGAACCCCGCATACGCTGACTTTTAGCTACATTTCCCACGAGGGCCAAGCTGGGCCGGAATCTGCATTTTGCCATCCTCCTTGAGCTTCTACTCAGGCGATTTTCGTCCACTTTGTCTACCAAGAGCCAGGTCATTTTTACAAGCCCAGTTCAAGCATGCTCTGGTCCATAAAGACTGTTGGGTTTTTTTTTTCCTTTAAATTTCTGTTCTCCGAAATGGCCTCTTCCCCATACAATTGCATTTTACTTACTTTTTGTACCATTCGCATAGTATGGCTATCTCCCCATCTCAAACGATTTGTGTTTATGTCTCATTCATGTCCCATCAGATAGCCAGCTTCCAGAGGCCAGTGATCATGGACCAGATTTCTTGAATTCCCCGTCCATCCATCAAGCAGAATACTCAGAAGAGGTGTTCAATAAATACAGCTTGGAGGAATGAATGAGCTTTTGGGGCAGGACTATTGGCTTCATGTAAAATGGTCTGCTTTTTTTTTTTTTTTTAAGATTTTATTTATTTATTCGACAGAGAAAGAGATCACAAGCAGGCAGAGAGGCAGGCAGAGAGAGAAGAAGGGAAGCAGGCTCCCTGCCGAGGAGAGAGCCCGATGCAGGGCTCTATCCCAGGACCCTGGGACCATGACCTGAGCTGAAGGCAGAGGCTTTAACCCACTGAGCCACCCAGGTTGCCCCAATGGTCTGCTTTCTTAAAGCCCAGCCTTTATTTATGAAGGTTTATCTGTTTTGTTGAAAATTAGCATTGTATAGTCATTAGTTCTTATTAATAGAGAAAATCAGCATCAACTTGGGAATGGGAATAAAACTTTCTATTTTCATCCTTAGTGAAAATAATGGAAACAAAGATTTCAGGGGATGATTCATCAAATTTGCTTGGCTGGGAAATCCTTTTGAAGATGAAAGATGTTGTCTTGGGGCACCTGGGTGGCTCAGTCGGTTAAGTGTCTGCCCGAATTGGGCTTCCTGCTCATCGGGGATTCTGCTGCTCCCTCTCCCTCTGCTCCTCCCCTTGCTCATACATTCTCTCTCTCTCTCTCTCTCTCAAATAAATAAAATCTTTTTTAAAAAACAAAAGATGTTGTCTCCATGTGGAGTCTCCAGCCTCTCATCTCCAGAGAACTTCTCATCCTGACGTGTAAATTCACAAGCCTGAGACAAGAGTCTCCAGTAGGAAAGTCTGGAGCAATCGGTTCAGTTTATGCCCTACTGATACTTGGGTTAAGAGCATCATTTCTTTATAATAAAGAGTAAAAATTACTTCTAATTACCATAATATCAACAAAGAAGATATATTCCCATTACTTTTACCAGCAAATATTTTATCAATAATTTATTTAAAAAATAGGAAGATTGTTTCCAGGAAAGTGAAGAACTCTAGATATCCAGAAATCTCTTGTTATAAAGCCCCTTTTTAAAACGATGAATATAGGAAACACTTTTTGAAAACACAATAAATGAGCCCACAAGGAAGCAGGGCCAAAATTCTTAAGGACTAAAAATGAAGAAGAAGCTGAAAATCAACACTGAGCATTTGAAGTTGAAGATGTGGCTGACTTAGGATGTTTGCCTCTTTGCTACAAAAAGGTTTGGATCTGAAAGTTACATGTGGGAGAGCATGGAAGGTCTTGGGCCCATTCAAGATGAGAGGTGGAATCAAAGCCCATTACATAAAACAACTAGAGGCACATCCTCTAGGAAAGGGTGGGTTAGAAAAATATGTCCACTATCAAGAAAGGAACAGAAAAGCTGTCTGTCTTGCACTTCAGGAAAAAGTCTTCCTTCGTAATTCAGAACTACATACGTACCCTCGTTGGCATGATCAGAGAAACCTTAAGCTGAGGATTAGCTTAAAATGGTCTAAAGCTTAACACAGTCTAATACAAATTTTCTCTGCAAGGGCACATGCAAGACTCAAGACGGAGTCCCCTTCATTAAATGTAAGCTCACCATCTAAAATTACAAGACCTTTATAACAAACCACCATGAATGAAAGCAGGAGAAACTAACAGATTTAGATTCCACTGACCTGGAGCATAAAATTGTTGTGTTTAAGATGTATAAAAGATAAAAGGGAGTCAAGGAGAAGAGAGGAGACTTTCACTTCTGGCCAAGATGGAATAGCACACCCTCTCAGAATCAGAAATCCCAGGACACAATACAGCAAACAAATACCAGGAAACAGTGAAGGGTAGAAAGGAGGAGGAGGACAGGCTGGGCACCTCGGGACTTGAGGGATGATGTGGCAGTGGCTTCTGTGGGTTTTCTTTTTGCCTCTCACATATCCCCAGTAGGGTACTGGGGATGCCCGTTAATGTTCCCAGGCAAAAGCCCATTCTCTTTACCCAAAAGACTATGAAAACCTTTTTTGATAAAACCTGCCCTACTCCAGCCAGACAGTAAAGGAAAAAAACTACTTCCCACCTAAGAGTATCTGTGGGGCAGAGCTGGGAGCTGAGTCATGGTGGGGAGAGCATGACCCAGTAGGTTGATGCCATATTAAAACTCTCAAGAAAAAGAAAAGGAAAATCAAGTCAATTATGGCCTACCCATACAGTGGAACTCTATATGGAACTGGATAGATTTTCAAACTTGACCACAATATATGAAATAAAAGGAAAAAAAAAACAAGCCATATAAGAAAATAATATGCATCCACAGGGTGATGACATTTTTTAGTGTGTGTGTATGTGTGTATGTGTCTACACTGCACACACAAGACTCTGGGCAGGTTTAGATTTGCCAAGGTATAGCTCCAGGGGACCGTTCACTTTCAAGCAATACTGAAGCATATACTATGTTTTTAATGAGCATGTATTACTTTTCTGCAGAGCTGAAGCAGTAAAACTATTCCCTCTTTGGGAAGAAAAAAATTACCCCAGAAAGCTACACAGGCAACAAATGATAACAACAAAACCACTTTCACCAGAAGGCCTATACAAAGAGGCTAATAATACCGTGTCACAGTTGTAAAATTATGAGTGCTTTTTTCCAGCTCTTAAATTTCCCATAAAACAGTTATATTAATTGCATAATTTATAAAATTTAGTTTTAAAATTACAGTTCACAAGTCAGCCTGCACCATTAAGAAGAAAGAATAATGCCATGGTAGAGCCAGGTTGAAGGATTTCTGTCTGACAGAACCAAGCAAATGGAGTAAGAGGTGAACGGGACAAGGGCAAGGTTACTAGTAAGAAACCTCCTGCTCAGCCAGTCCTGTGCCTTCCCCACTGCACCTACCCAGTCCTGCACCACACCCTTCTTTCCTGGTTGTGTTAGAATCACCCATCAACCTCACGTGGAGGATCATGGACTCAATATTGTTGCATGGGACAGTGGCGTTATATATGGACAGAAGCAATTTCAAGCAAAACAGTTTGACCACTGGTAGGCACAAAAATACAGTGAACAATAAAAAGCCTGCAAGCGTGACTGAATGCAATTGCAGTGAAAAAGATGAAATCCTCAGAGTGAGTTCACGCAAACCACTGTCTGCCAAAGCATTCTCAAATGGAAAACTGGTCTTGTGAAATGCTCCTTGAGGAAAGGATTCCAGGGTCAAATAAGTATGGAAAGTACTGCTTGCTCAGCACTTTCTCGAAGCTTCTCTAGGAAAGTCACAACACACAACATCTTAAAGGCACTGAGAAATTCTGTCATGTGGGAAACCAGTTGAACTATCTTTAATTCAATATCTCTTGAGCTTATTAGATCACTAGATTCTATCCTTGGATAATGCTTACTGACATATGACAGACTACTCTCAGAGAAATGTTGATCTAGAGGGTGATGATAGCGAAGGCATGAGGCTTTTCCCTAGAGTGCATGAGATGCATGAAGAGATTGTGGAACGAACTGAGGTTGTGTGTACTGAGCTCTTCAATCCCATGCACACATTTTTATAGAACTATCTCATCAGAGAGGAGACAGCTTCTACAGGAAGAAGTCAGTTCAAGAACTTACGTAAGTAAGTTTTTACTTACGTAAGTTCTTAAACATTCCCAGTGCAATAATCTCCTGGATCTTATGCTTTCTTCTGAATATTAGGCTTGAGGCTTATTTTTAATCCAGTTTGGTCATACTCAGTGGTGTTTAATTTTAACAAGGATAGCGAACTCTCTAGCCCTTCTGCAGAAGGAAGTAGAAGATGAGCTTCATCATGCTTCACACATAAAATTTTCACACCTTATTTGTACAAACTACCATCAAGTTAAATAGACATCTAAAGATGGTGTTTGCCTTAATGACCCTGTTCAGTATTTTATTTCCCTCTAGGCTCTTAGGCCTGAGTTTGTGCATACTTAACAATTGAGGCGGGTCAAATTGGCCCTAATTGTGTTCACTAAACATTTCTTACGTGGCTGTTATTTTAATGATAATATATTGCAAGTGCAACATTTGTTATTCTCCTCATTGCTGATTTACACATTGAATGACACAGCCACAGTTATTCCTTGCTTCTTTCTGGTCCTTTCTGTGACGCTATAAATGAGGGGAGATGCCCCTTGGAGGAGAGGCTGCACGCTGTCTCACTACTGAGAAGGGAGAGATGACCAACCCTTTGAGACAGATGGACTCCCTCCATGGAAAATGTAAGTTAATGGGTAGTAAACGATAGCCTTGTGCCCTGAAAGATGCTATGGGTGAGAACTACCAGTAACCATGAAGAATCTCTTTGGGGATTTTAAGATTGGGTTTTTATATAGTTTGGTATCATTTAGTTATTTCCCCCAGAAGGACATTCTGCCTTAATCAGATAATTTTGTTCCCTCATGTAAGACCCTGAAGCCAAGATAAAGCTCTGTTCCAATAGCCTTATTAAGAATGTAGTATCTCCTCACAGATGGACTTGGACAGTATGTAGCAAGGAGCTTAAAAACCATCCATGTCCTTTTATACGGTAATCCTACTTCCAGAAATCTGTCCTAAAGAAAAAACCCAAATTTTGGTCAAAGATTTTTATTCAAGGAAGTTCATTTCAGTGTTATTTATAATAGAGAAGAGTTGGGAGCATCATATATGTTCAACAGGAAAGGAATGATTAACTAAATTGTGGTATATTCACATGTGGGAATTTTGGACAGCCATTATAAAATCCAATTTTCAAGGATTATTTAATGACTTTGGAAATGTTCTCACTATAATGTTAAGTAATGAAAGCAGGACACTAGTGGGAATAGAAAATGTACAACCTCTATGGAGGGAAATTTGGCAATCTCTACTATAATTTCAGGTACATTAACCCTTTGACCTAGCAATTCTATTTCCAGGAACTTATCCCAGAGATACACTGGCAAATACACAAAGTGATATATGTGCACCATTATTCACTCCAACATTATTCATAATAGCAAGAGTAGGAATAACCCAAATGCCCATCACTGGGTGATGGGGATAGATTATCATATGCACAAAATGGAACATACGCAGCTATAAAGGGAGTAAGAATGAACTTTCTGCTCAGAATATTTTGTTCAGAAAAAAATCAAGATACAGAACAATTTATATCATACGCCACCTTTTGTGTAACCAAATTCAATTATTTTTTGGAGTTAAAAGAAACCTTGAGAGTTCATCTGTGGAGCATGTGACAGTTTGTCTCTATTTAATGTCTGTCACTTAATTCTGTTCAGTGAGTCTCAACTGGGGAGGATTTTACTGCCCAGGGAACATTTGGCAATGTCTGAAAACAAATAATTTTTGTTGCAGTAGGGAGCAGTGCTACTGGTATCTAGTGAGGTGAGGCCAGAGATGCTGCCTAGCATCATACAATGCATAGGACAGGCACCCACAAAGCGTTATCTGGCCCAAAATGTCAGTAGTGCTGGGGTGAAGAAATCCGGATTTAGCACTTCCATTTCAGGCCAGGTGTGTACCGTCATGCTCATCAAAATGTTGCTGTCATGAGAGTATTGGTTTTATTACTGAGAAACTCTGTTCCATACACAAACACAAAATATATCTACATCCTAGGATTGAGTGAATATTAATTATATTAATGTTAAGAAATAAGATTTTCACAATTAGAGAAAAGGTACAAATATAAAATAAAATAATTTAACTAAAGCTCTGGTAATCTTAAATTCGAATGGGAAATTCTAGTATAAAGTCATTATTTGCTTCTTTTTAAAACTATGTATTTCCCTAGTTCTGCCCGATCAAAAGGCCAAGAAAGAATGATAATCCAGTTAGCAAGGAGCACCTGTAGTCATGAGATTGCTATCTCTAAGTATTATTTTTCCCATCAAAGGATACAGTGAGTACGATCCAGACTCTTCAGACGTATTAGAGGACAGTTTCCCTGACAATCAAGTCAATGGCAAGTGGGAAAAAAAGGGGAGGAGGTCTGTTCTAGATCAAAGGATGCTTAAGGGAAATTACAAAATGCAAACCTTGTTTGGATATCAATTCAGTAAATTAATTGTAAAAAGACATCTTGGAACAATCTGGGAAATCTGAAAATACACTGGGTAGTAGATGATATGGAGGAATTGGTGTTGATTTTGTTGGGGGTAGTAACGGCATTGTACAGTAATGGAAGAAAATGTCCTTTTTTAGAAAGATGTGTACTGAGGTATATTTGTGAGAAGTGATATGACCATAGGGACAGAACAATCTGGGATATATTTTAAGGTACTGCAGCAAAACGAGGGAGGGGGCAGGAATAGATTAAATCAGTGGACAAGGGGCGCCTCGGTGGCTCAGTCAGCTAAGCATCTGCCTTCAGCTCAGGTCATGATTTCTGGATTCTGGGATCAAACTCCATGCTGGGCTTCTTGCTCAGTGGGAAGCCTGCCTCTCCCTCTCCTTCTGTGCGCTCACTCTCTCTCTCTCTCAAATTAATAAAATCTTTAAAAATCAATCGATCAGGCAAGATGTTAGTTACTGAAACTGGGAAATGATGGGTGCTTTCTCCTCTTCTTTAGTGTCTGGAATTTTTTGTAGTAAGCTTTTTTAGAGCCCAGCAGTGCTTAAGGATGGGTCAGAAAGAACATATTGGTTCCATGGTACATTGTAATGATGTAGGCAAAGCCATGTATTTGCCATTTGCCAAGATGAGGGGCAATTTTTTTGGAAAAGCCTTCTAAGAGTTCTTTAATATTTTATTGATAACCTTTTTTTTTCTCTGATCATTTTAGTGTTTACCAAAAATTGATCACCTCAGGGAAATTGTGGCAGCACAGTAACTTCCTCAACAAAGTCCTACATATTCCCTGGGAGTAGAAGTTTCTCTTTTCCTGTAGAAAATGTGTAGGTCCCCCCAGGGGACACAGATGTTCCCAGAGCCATACACAGACCCTCTCCAGCTGACTCCCACAACACCTGGGATAGGAATAAAGTGCTTAGGATCAACCCTATTTAAAATGGATGAAGCAATGGAGATTCTTTTTCTGAGGGATTTCACAATCACATTTAAATGACAGTTCTCTGCTTGGATTTCACTTTAATGTTGTATATAAATACCTCTATCATGAACACATAAAGTGCTGATCACCTTACACATTAGTGAAGTATTATAATTGGAGCCTTATAGTTGGAGCCAGGTTGAAATTAAGAATATATTTAAAATAACAGATTACATGTGAACATCTTTTCAGTGACTTCTTTGGGAGCTTAGATGACCAGCAAGAGAAACAGCAGAAGAGTTTCTCTTTCATCTTTGAATGTGGAAACAGAAATGGATGGGGTAGGGGTGAGTGTGGGGGGATAGTGTTACAAGTCCCAGCTCTGTTGCAGATTTGCTTTTGACTTTGGGTGGATTGACCTTCCTTGACTTTGGTCCCTGTCTTTGAATGGGAAAAATAGCACTTCCTTATCTATCTCCTGTCTTACCTGCAGCTCAAAAGAAATAATGTATGTGAAAATATTCTTGGAACTATAAATGGATTATCATTATTTTTTTAAAATATACTCTCCAAGTAGATATTGTTTTTCCCTAGTCAACCTCTCTTATTTCCCAATTCCACTTCTAGAACTGTTCTTAAACCACTCTGGGATACAATTTGAATAAAAGACTCTGTGAGTAGATTATATTTTCAATTAGAGATTATTTAGCTTTCTATTTACTATGCAACATTAAAGATTTTCCTAATTTAAAAAAGAGTTTGATTTTAATACTATTAAAGTATAAACATATTATTTCTGGAATATTCCTTGAATCCTGCCTGAAGATTTTAGCATTTTATAGTTCTCTGCCAAAGCCCTACTTAAATAGAGTAAATAATTTGACTTGAAACTCAAAATGTATGTCCATTTTATTTTTTTAAAGATTTTATTTATTTATTTATTTATTTATTTATTTATTTATTTGAGAGAGAGACCACAAGCAGGGGGAGAGGCAGAGGCAGGGGAGAAACAGACTTCTCTATGAGCATGGACCCTGACGTAGGGCTCAACATGGGACCTTGATCCCAGGACCCTGAGATTATGACCTGAGCTGAAGTCAGACACATAACAAACTGAGCCACCTAGGCACCCCAGAATATCCATTTTAAATATTGTTCATGGAAGTCCTGGCCTATGTTCCTTCTATTAAGGCAGATTCTTTCCTGGTACAGATAGTAAGGACTGAGGACTTGATGAGGAAAGACTTCTGATTGATCTTCCAGGGCAGGAACCAAACCATGAGACTTTGCCCAAAATAGTCAACACAGTGTCTTCATCCGCACTCACTGGCTCATGAAAATGTATCAAGGGGCACCTGGGTAGCTCAGTCGGTTAAGCATTAGACTGTCTTGGCTCAGGTCATGATTCCAGGTGGTGGGATTGAGCCCCACATAGGGCTCTGCACTCAGCGGGGAGTCTGCTTAAGATTCCCTTTCCATCTCTCTCTGCCTCTCCCTGCTGCGCACCTGCACACACTCTCTCTCAAATTGATAAATCTTTTTTCAAAATGTACTAAGATCTCTTACCATGGCAGGTTAGAAGCTGCTAAGACAAACACGAGATCTTCTGAGCGAGCCAGCCCATCCATTTGCACCAGTAACTCTGTTTTCATCCGAAGGCTTCCTTCATGTTCTCCACTACAGAGAGACACAGAGGTGAGATTATCATAAGATGTGGAGCCTTTGCTTCTAGGACAAGATTGGCACTCACATCAATGACTGTCCCCGTAGAACAGGTTCCCTGTCTCATTCTAAGGAGCCACTCATACTAGGGTTGGAGGAAACAAACAATTTGGTACTATTTTCACATAGAGAATGATAGAAAGGAAGTAAATGAACATAGTGACGATATTGAAAAGAAAACCAAAGGCTGGCAGTGAACTAGAAAACAGCTGAAAGGTAGACAGTAGTCCCAATGGACTTAAAGCAACCATGTGCCCCTGCAGCGCTATCTACCCTTGGTAAACACGGTGTAATTGAGAAGAATCCTTACATTTTGGTAGCAGGCATGAAAGTATGTTTATACACAGTATTTCCTTTAGTATAATTTGTGGATATGATCTATTAAAGAGGAGAAATGAGCTACCATGATGAATCTGTTTCATTCTCTTCTAATAAGAGACAAGACAATGACATGGAAAGTATGCTTGCCCCACACAGCAGATGGGGGCTGTCTTCTGTGCAAATTCACCCTCTGAGCCCCTCATCCATCATGGCCAAGACCCCTCCAACAAGAAGGACCTCACTACAGGACCTAACAATGTAGACTGGCTCTAAGTACTGACTACATTCAGCAGGCTCTCCTTCCTCTTTTCTTGTAGAGATTGAAGTAAAAGGACAAAAAAATCCGTTTCTTGGACCACACGACAGCCAGCCTCTCATCTCTGCATGTGCACGGTGGCAGCATAGATTAGGTATGTGGTTGTTTTTTTTTAAGAACTGTGCAACTCACCATCAAACTGCCTTGTCTTAAAAGAAAGGACAGTTTTGCAGCATAGTTATATATTTATTTATCAATTACTCATAATTAACTTTTAACATCTTATGACCCATGAAGTCTTCAGAGCACCCGCCCTTATTCCCTGACCCTTTGAAGACTCTAGTTTTAGGGTCCAAGTTCCAGACAAGGAAGCTGGACGTTCCACACAAACCCTGGAGCACACCCTAGGATAGTTGATGAAGTTCCCAGATCAGCCTGTTCAAAGCTGTGGGGAACCCTGGGAGCAGAGATGGACCAAGTGAATGAAGAACAAGCACACAGGTCACTCTGGTGAGGCAGGCCAGGTGGGCCGGGTCTTTGCAGAGGGAATGACCAGTAGGGTTTTTGGTCTGTCTGGTGGGTGCCCAGCCCGGTGCCTGTGCACCAGTCTGCTCCCATCAGGTCCTGAAGAGAGAGACAGGGTGTCCCAGCCTGGGGCTTACTAGCACCCATTAAGCCATGGCAACTGTCCCATTTCAATCAGTGCCATCAATGCCATGCCTCTTGGGTGCATCTTAATGGCTGCTTTACCATTAGGAAAATGATTTTCAATAAGTAAAATTTCATAAATTATATTGTAGTTATATGTCCAAGAAGCTAAATATTTGCCTTTTATTACTATTAGTTCGGCCTTGATAATGGACCATTAGAGGCCATTAATAAATGCAGCTGTGTTGAGATTTGCCAGAGATGTGTTTTTCCAAGCCAGGTTTAGTAAAAAGTTTCAAAGAAGAATACTTCTGACGAAGACAGAAAGACTTTCTTAAAACACACACACACGGAAGGTTCACTGCAGTCTGAGATATGTTCTTTCCTGCTGGGGACATTAGTGGACACTTCATCTTTAGAGATAACATATGTGATATATTTAAAATCAGGCTGAGCCACAACCTGATGTCACAGAGACGTGGTGGCTTCCCCGGCCTCACACACCTTGTCAAGGGCTGCCCCTTGGGCCTTAGCCTTTGCGGCCCCATTCCCCACAGGCAGCCCCTCTGGCTCCAGAGGCGGTGGTCACAGGCAGCTATTCTGGGCCAGCGAGACCGTGATGGCAGCCTGGGATCATGGGGCTGGGTGATCTTCAGTCCTGAAAACTACTGTGTGGGGAAAGGGGGAAGGGAAGATGACATTTCCTCCGGTTATAAAAACTACTTAAATCAGCTATTCAGTTAACAGGATCTAATTTAAAGACCTTTCCATGTGTCTGCAGAAAATTTGTGGGCTTATTAATAGGCTCATTCTGCTGGTAAATGTCGATGGGCTTCCGACCATCAAACACACTTACAAGAGGGAAGAAGTGATGACCAAAAAACCCCCCCTGTCTGTTACCCAGGAGCCGTGCCTCTCTGACTCATCACTGACTCCAGCTCGTCCAGGAAGATGGTAGAGGGGGCGTGATAGCGGGCAAGTTCAAATAACACCTGGGAGGGAGAAAAGCAACCACATGTTCAAATTCATATACTTAAGTTCAAGTTCACTGATGCTCCCAGAGATTAAAATCTTAGGCTGGCTATACTATTAAGCATTTATGCTGCACTCTATTCTTCCACAATAATTTTGTAATCATTGAAATTATTTCTCCTTAGCAAAATCCCATGGATGGTCCAATTATTTCTACTTATCACTTGATAAGATTAGAGGCAGAGAGAGTTAGTGGTTAGCTCAAGGTTACTAACCATAAATGGGAGAGCTTAAGATAAAACTCAGTGCCTGAGCTTCTAGTCAGTTAGTTAGCCCCCTCCCTGCCAATCACATGTTCCATAAGGACACGAAAGCCTTGGAATGTGGAAAGTCATTTGATGATTTTCCCTTAACCTTTAGGGACAATGAAGGTTATTCTCAGAAGGAAGAACTGTAGGGAGTAGATACAGTTCCCGTGTTGGGTAACAAGGCTGAAGAATTTTGCCCCTTTCTGCTCCCCAGATTACTCTGTGGGGTCCCCATACCACTCCAAACACTGTTGTTTGGTAGGCTCAGGTGCTTGAAGGCAATTCCCAATTGAAAAAAATGTTCCATTCCAAAATAAAATATTATAGACTGAACAAGAACAGGAAAGCAGCGAGCAAAAGAACAGACATATAAAAACAAAATAAAGAGCTCTAAAGGGAGATGTGGTGGTGATGAAAAGAGTATAAAAAACTAAACCTTTTTTTTTTTTAACCTTGAAACTGATCTCTTGGGCACCATATACAATTCTTCACTGGTTGATCAGAGAAAGCAGTAGAGATTTAGAAAAGAATAGAGGTTCTTTAATAGGCATAGGGGATTTATTCTCCATGTCACTTAGCACTAGCAAAGCAGCACAGAACAAATAAGAGGAGAAAAGCCCAGAGAAGGCCAGATTGTGGCTTTCATGAGTAGTGGCAGGTTATCCCTTACAGGTCTCCCTGTCACTGAGCCGGAAATTCCTCACCTTCACCGCTGCGTGCACGTGTGGTACGACCATGCTCATCCTCAAGTGTGTTCCTTTCACAGAATCCTACTTCATTTGGCTGAGACAGCTGGCTCAGCCTAATGAACTGAGAGAACAGTGTCAATGCTGGGACACACATCACAAATGCCTCTTAGACACTATAGAGACCCTCTCACTAGAAGCCAGCCACTTGTTTCACTTATCACCAAAAAAAAAAAAAAAAAGCCCCAATATAACTGATATTAAGGATGTCACAACAGCAGCAATCTACCCAATGAAAAGTGGAATAGCAGAACTCTTTAATAGAACCACACGTGTTTTTAAGGTGCTCCCTAAGGGGCAGAGAGACTGAGAGGCTCTAAAAAGCCAAACAACCAGTTGGAAGGAGAACCACATCTGGAGCCCATGTCTCCATATTGACCACGCCACTGCTCTTTCCAGTGCCAGAGAATATATAGAATTCTGGGTAAGTGTTCTGGAAGCATTAGTCTAAAATTTTCTAAAGGACTTGGAGGAAGTTAAATCATATGATTTGGGGGCAGGGGAGAGTGTTGAAAGATGTAAGCACCAACAGGTGTGTGCATTTGCTGACGAGACCACTCAACTATTCAACAGCATCAATTCCTAGGAGGCAAGAACATTAGGAGGGGAGGGAGGAACATAACCCAAGAGTTCCCTATAAATAACTCTTTAATTGGACTAGAAAGAGAAACAAATGGTAGGAATGTGTCTCTGATTTAGAGGAAGATTCTGAAGGGCTCTCTTCATCTGAAAGCTTCATAGTAAAAATCTTGACAGCATGACCAAGATTTTCCAGATGAGGATCCTTCCAAGAGTTCAGAAAATAACTTCTGAAAGGACAGAAGATGAGATCCTTCAAGGTTATCAAAGGTTATCTGTTTTCCTCCTGAATCATTTTTTTAAATATCCAAAACCAAAAATGCATTTCACAGAAAATAAGAAAAAATAAATGTCTTCTAAACTTATAAGAAGATGCTCAAGTTCATTCAGAATTAAATAAATGCATATTTGAGCACTGAAATATTAGTTTCATTATCAGATTGACAAAGATTTTTAAATTTGGGTTCTACACAGTGTTGACCAGGGTGGGGGAAGCAAACACGCACATCACTGATGGGTGTGCGAGCTGGTGCAATGCTGCTGTCAGGCAATTTGGCAGTCAGTGATTTTTCATTCTCTCTGACCTAGCAACTTGACTTCAAAGAAATGGTCCTACATTACTACGTATGCAAGGACATGTATATAGTGAGATTGTTTACTGTAGCTTTGTTCATGATAGCAAGAGACTAGAAACAACCTAAATGTCCATTAAGAAAAGACTGGTTAAATACGTTTTGGTATACTCAGGCAAGGAAATGCCTTGCGGACTTATAAAAGAACTGTTCTGTCTATAATAGTGTGGAACAATAACCAAATTATATTGTTGAGTGTGGGAAAAAAACAAAAGGTATAGAAGGGTATTGTGTTCTCCTCTTTGATTCTGATGGATTCCTGCCACATGCTGAGGTCTTTTATTCATTTCAAGTTTATCTTTGTGTATGGTATAAGAGAATGGTCAAGTTTCATTCTTCTACATATAGCTGTCCAAATTTCCCAGCACCATTTATTAAAGAGACTGTCTTTTTATCCACTGTATATTTTTTCCTGCTTTGTCAAAGATTATTTGACTATAGAGTTGAGGGTCCATATCTGGGCTCTCTACTCTGTTCCACTGGTCTATGTGTCTCTTTTTATGCCAGTACCATTCTGTCTTGGTGATCAGAACATAGGCAGTAACCTCTTCATTATCAGCCACAGCAACGTCTTTCAAGATATGTCTCCAAAGGCAAAGGAAACAAAAGCGAAAATGAATTTTTTGGGACTTCATCAAGATCAAAAGCTTCTTCACAGCAAAGGAAACAGTCCACAAAAGAAAGAGGCAACCCACGGAATGGGAGAAGATATTTGCAAATGACTGTACAGACAAAAGGCTGATAGCCAGGATCTATAAAGAACTTCTTAAACTCAACACACACAAAACAGTTAATCATGTCAAAAAATGGGCAGAAGACATGAACAAGCACTTCTCCAATGAAGACATACAAATGGCTATCAGACACATGAAAAAATGTTCATCATCACTAGCCATCAGGGATATTCAAATCAAAACCACATTGAGATACCAACTTACACCGGTTAGAATGGCCAAAATTAATAAGACAGTAAACAATGTGTGTTGAAGAGGATGTGGAAAAAGGGGAACCTTCTTACACTGTTGGTGGGAATGCAGGTTGGTGCAGCCACTTTGGAGAACAGTGTGGAGATTCTTTAAGAAATTAAAAATAGAGCTTCCCTATGACCCTGCAATTGCACTACTGGGTATTTACCCCAAAGATACAGATGTAGTGAAGAGAAGGACCATCCATACCCCAATGTTCATAGCAACAATGGCCATGGTCGCCAAACCGTGGAAAGAACCAAGATGTCCTTCAACAGACAAATGGATAAGGAAGATACGGTCCATATATACAATGGAGTATTATGCCTCCATCAGAAAGGATGAATACCCAACTTTTGTATCAACATGGACAGGACTGGAAGAGATTAATGCTAAGTGAAATAAGTCAAGCAAAGAGAATCAATTATCATATGGCTTCACTTATTTGTGGAGCATAAGAAATAACATGGAGGACATGGGGGGATGGAGAGAAGAAGGGAGTTGGGTGGGGAAGATGAAGCATAAGGGACTATGGACTCTGAAAGATAATCTGAGGGTTTTGAAGGGGCGGGGGGGGGCGGTGAGCCTGGTGGTGGGTATTATGGAGGGCATGTATTGCATGGAGCACTGGGAGTGGTGCATAAACAACGAATTCTGGTACACTGAAAAGAAATTTAAAAAGTAAAAAATTATACAAAAAACAAAACAAACAAAAAACTCTGTAAAAGAAGGGTATTGTGTAGTATGTTCCTACTTGTATTTAATAAGGAAGGAGATATGGAGAAGTTATTGGTCTTAATATAGATACAGATAAATGTTCTAAAAGGCTGCACTAGCAGACTGTAGTAGTTGCCTCTAGGGAGAGGACTCAGGGGTTTATATTTCTTTTTATACCTTTTTTTCTTCCCAAAAATACTAGTTATTTTTAAAAATGTTTATTTTAGAGAAAGAGAGGGAGCATGAGTGGGGGGAAAGGGAGAGAGAGAATTCTTCAGAAGACTCCCTGCTGATTGTGGATCCTGATGTGGGGCTCGATTCCAAGGACCCTGAGATCATGACCTGAGCTGAAATTAAGAGTCAGCCGCTTAACTGACTGAGCCACCCATGTGCCCCAACACTAGTTATTTTTTTTAAATATATGGTAAAGGAAGGGGAGGACTTGGGGGAAGGACTCATTTCCTCACCCTTAAAATCCTAACAAAATAATACTGAAGCAAAGGATAACTTTAGTTAAATAAAATATTCACAGAATGGAGAGTCCCTGTTAAATGACTTTTCTGGTTATCCAACATTAAACAAGATAATTCTTTTAGTAGTTTCAGTCTTCATTAAGAATATTCACAATAGGGTGCCTGGGTGGCTCCGTGGGTTAAAGCCTCTGCCTTCAGCTCAGGTCATGATCCACAGTCCTGGGATCGAGCTCCGCATTGGGCTCTCTGCTCAGCGGGGAACCTGCTTCCTCCTCTCTCTCTGCCTGCCTCTCTGCCTATTTGTGATCTCTGTCCATCAAATAAATAAATAAAATCTTTTAAAAAAAGAATATTCATAAGAGGGGCACCTGGGTGTCTCAGTCAGTTATGTGACTGCCTTCTGCTGAGGTCGTGATCCCAGAGTCCTGGGATCGAGTCCCACATCAGGCTCCCTGCTTGGCGGGGAATCTGCTTCTCCCTCTGCCTCTCCCACTGCTCATGCTTGCCCTCTCTCTCATTCTCTGTCTCTGAAATAAATGAATAAAATCTTTAAGAAAAAAGAATAGTCATAAAATATTTGAATTTTATGTTTATGTCTTCTGTTTAGGAGAGTCCTATCCAGGGAATATAATGTAATCTTTCTTTGAGCTTCTTGCAGCCTTTTGTGCTCACAGTTGTAAACACCACTTTTCATGACAGGAGAGAAATCTAAAATGATTCTGGGGGCATCTTGTAAAAGTTTTATTGTTCTTCAGCCCATAGAAATGGAATGTTAAAAATAGAAAAAGTCTTCAGGATGATGAAGATTTTATGGTTAGTTGGATTTTAACTAATTGACATAAAACTAACTAGAATCACATAGAACCCACAAATTTAGGAACAGGTGAGTTCCAACCCCACCTTTAGACAGGCACTAAGGTAGACTCAAAGAACAAAGAAACAGATGTCAACATGGATTTCCACGAATTACAATTGTGAAGCTGTGATAAGAATTGTAAAAACTTACACATTTGAGGTAACTTGAGAAAAGAATCAAAGTAGTAAATGATAGGCCATTTTAGGTAAATCAATCCTATAAAAATATTCTATTATGACTTCTAAGTAAGCCATAATATTTTGAAAATGAATCATCCAAGGGAATGTAACTTAAGCATAATATTTTAGAGTAATTTCTTTTCAGTATTTACATTGACTTAGTATTGATTACCAGGCATTCTACAGAATTCAACAGTTTAACAGGATTTCTGAGAAGGACCCACCTTACACTGAGGTGTTAAATCATAAACAGATGTTCTCTTAAGGTGACCAGAAAGTATAGTAAAATTTTATAGTATAAAATTTTATATTATATTTTATATAAAATATATTTTCTATTTCTCTCCTAAGGAGAGGAAAAAACTGTAAGGCTATGGGGCACTTTGGAGGAAAGTTGCTGAGAGCATCTGAAAAAAGATAATTGTTTTCAATTTCTTGATTCTTTCTGAGAGTATCTAGTGTAGGGACTAGCGTATGCTAGTAGCTTCTCAATAAATATTAGCTGAATATACTGCACATGCTTAAAATAAATGTTTCTTGGAGGAAGAAAAAAAATATTCCACTTCTTAAAAAACCTTTGTCCCAGCTTCCATTCCTAAGCTACAGGAATCAAAAAAGCACTGTTGGTCACATCCCCAAAGGAAAGGAGATCATGTTTTGCTGATGGGAATAGGATTAATATCCACATATAAGAGTCAATCTATCTCCTGGGCTTTTGGTAATCAAAATCCAGGATAAATTCTAGCATACAAATCACTTAAAAACAAATAAGCTCTAACATCATGTTGAACCACTGTATTCTGTTGGAGCTTATTGTAAAAATATATATATAAAATCAAGAATTCCTACCCGAACAAGTTTTTCTGAATCCCCTCTCCACTTGCTGACAATGGTAGATGCAGAAATGTTAAAGAAGGTGGTTTTACACTCCGTGGCCACAGCTTTAGCCAGTAAGGTCTTTCCTGTGCCTAGAGACACATGAGGATAAACTGTGAGTGACTCCTGCACTCCATTCCTCTGCTCACAGATAGAAGTCAGTCCCCAAGTGGAAAAGGAGGTGGCTACCCAGCGGTCCTTAGCCCCCTGCCTGAATGAGGACAAACAGGCCAGTTCACCCTCGGCATCCACACTTCATACCAAGACCAAATCAGAAAGGTTCCTTTACCTGGAGGACCATACAGCAGTAGTCCTTTCCAGGGGGAAAGGATTCCCGTAAACAGCTGCGGGTACTATGGAAACAAGGAACAAAGATGAGGTTTGGAATAAGTATGTCAGCCGGCACACCCTCAGCACAGACAAGTGAAGGAAGCTGGGGAGAAACACGGCACAATGAGTCGGGCCTTCCTTTTGTTGAGGCTCACTGCTTCTTTTACATCTTATTTCTTCCCGTTTTACTTTCACACTTAATAGCAATGCCTGGCTTAATTTTTGTGGCTTTTTAAAAGAGCAGTATTTTTCTTTTTTAAGGAAAAGAAAGGCATATGTGAATACTTTCCTTCTCTGTTACAATAGTTATTTCCTACATACATAACATCATTTCTCCTGGAGTTCTGTGTGCAGGGTATTTGGCAATCTTTGGAATGTTGTGAACCAGGAATGCCCTTTAAGGTAAACACTAAAACCAACCAACAACGGTGTATGCGAATAAAGCACAAAGCTATGGCAAAGCCTGATTTAGAAGTCGGGAACATTCAGTGCTGAATGCCTTGTGAGACACTGACTCCAAACAGGATATGCGTGGACTTCCATATTCCACAAACTTCCATGATTCTCTCCCATTAGTTCAAATCCAGACAGTCGGGGGCGGTAGGTAGAGCTGATAGAGAACAAGGGAGAAGGAAAAACGATAGGAGAATTGTAACTAGCTCTTGTTTTCTTGCTGATCCTATTGCCAAAATCTCCATGCCATCACATATAACGCTTATAACCCCATGGAGATGACATATCCAGAGCTCCAATGAGATGTTCCATCCTTTCCCAGAAGACTTGTACTGTAGAGCCACTCAGAGGAAAGAGTGAAGAAATTTCTACTAAATCTGAATGCCAGTATATTTCTTACCTCCCATGTCTGAATACAGGAAGAAAAGGGGGGGAGACCATCCAGATTTACTGATTTTTGTCTCATTAGACTAGAAGCAGCCAAAATTTAGGGTCTGCATTCTTATCTCAGTGATAAGAATCAATAGATTCAATACAACAAATGTGTTATCTTGACCTCAGGAGATCACAGAAAATGGCCACAAATTAGCTGAAGCTCCTTCCACCAAGAGAGTATATTTCTCCAACACTCGAATCTGGACTTGGCCCTGTGACCTTGGCCAATGAAACATCAGCAAATGAAAGAAGAGACTTGAGAATATAGGAACTATAAGAAGAGACGTGAAAAATGCTGCTGGATTGGCACCTGCCCTTTCTTGCTTCTGTCTGGGAAGTCTGTGCCACCACGGGAACAAGACTGGGTCTGCCTGCTGGGGGAGGAGAGGCACGTGGACAAGTCTCTGTCATCCTGTCTATGCCTGCTTTCCCAGGCTCCAGCCCAGACTGCCTATCGCCACCCAGACTGCCTACCAAATGCACGACGTTTTGGGGTGGTCTGTTATACAGCCAAAGCTACGGGGTACACAGACCTTCTCATCACCACATTTGCAAACCCAACACGGAATGTCTTGTTTTTCTGTTTTCCCTTCTGTTTCATGAACCGCTCCGCACAAAGACTTGTCAGGAAAGAGCAGTGAGCATGATACAATGGCTTTACTGGCCAGTGCCCTGGAAGGGGCTGCCTGGATTTACAAAAAGTCAGAAACAGAACCCTAGATAAAGGGGGTTGGCGGGGGGGCTGTCGGGGGATTTATAGAAACAAAGTGAGAGGCCCTCTCCTACAGGAGGCATTTCGACTATAGTAAGTATATTTTTAGGGAGGCAGGCTAATTTGAACCAGTCTGTAGGAACTGACAAGTCTTAGATCTAAAATGATCTCTTGAGCAGACCCCGCCTTGACCCAATATGTAACACGATTTCAAACTGCCTGCAGTGGACTGGGCCTTGGTACTTCAGTGTTTAACCAAATACTGTGACACAGCCCAAAAGTTAAGGTGATGACAGAAGAACATCCTGTCCTCTTTCTGATGGGTGCGTGACATACAGTTTGTCTGGTGGACAATGAACAGAAACCCCACCCCCAAGAGGCTTCCCATCCTTACCCTGATAGGGTACACAACAGCTTCCTTGACTAACTGCTTGGCTGCATCGAGTCCAATAATGTCATTCCACTTTATGTTTGGATTATGGAGATAAATGTCCTGCAATGCACATTTGATCATTTTGTTAAAACTAATGTTTTCCTCCACAGCTGTAATAAACACAGGAGCAGCAGAGCACTTGACTTACAATGGGGCATAAAGTGCTGGTGATAAAAACTCTTCATATTAGATATATGTGTATATACACATGGTAATTACGGGCTAGTTCACCAGAATGGATGCCATGAACATATTCAGTGATTTTTCCCCCAAGAGGAGATTGATGAGATAATACGGTACTTTTAAGAGGAAACAAAATCTCCTAACGATGGACTATACCTGTCTTCAGTCAATAGCAAACCATGCTGATTTATGACTGTAATCAAAGAAGCTACAGAATGTGCCTTCAAATTACACTGGCTTTTACTGCAAAACGGAGTTCCGAACCAGTGCCTGGCCTCGCCTGCTCCTTGATCTCGCAAACGCTTTTTTTGTGGCCTAAAAGAGATAATGGTCCTCTGAAACCAATTTCTCCTTTCCCCCAGTGATCTCTCCCTACTTTCCAGCAGGAGCAATTGCTTCTACAAAATTCAAGGAAGCCAACAAGCAAACAAAAGTGCGGTTTGCCCTCTCCTAGTGGAACCCTGTAGCCACCATCCGGGACAATCAATTAAGGCAGCTTTTACTGATAACTAATTTACAGTTTCCAAACTTCAGTTCCATAGGACGTCTCAGAACAGCCGCTCAGGGCCTTTCTCAGTAGGAGCTGTTCCAGGCATAGTGAGTATCAAGAGTCATATCAGAAAAGGCTTCCTTTTAGAAGTCATTTTGAGTGACTGTAGAACAATCTGGTAACTATTTTTATATTCAGTTAATTTTTTTAAAGATCTATTTATTTATTTGAGAGAGTGTGTGCACCTGAATGGGGGGAGGGGCAGAGAGAGAGAGAGAATCTTCAAGCAGACTCCCTGCTGAGTGTAGAGCCCACCTCAGGGCTCAATCTCAGGACAGTGAGATTATGACCTGAGCCGAAACCAAGAGTTGGACACTTAACCTAAGCCACCCAGGCACCCCTATATTATCTAATTTTTAAATAATACATACACATGGTTTAAAATATAAAAATATGTTTTTTCAGTGCTGGTGAGATGTTATGTCCCCATCCCTGTCCCCTGTCCTCCCACATCCTTCCACCATGGCTGACCACTTTTATTAGAGAAAGTATTCATAGAAGTGATTTTGGTAGTGCCTAATAGGCATGATCCTGTAATACAGCAACAGAGAAAGGACTCCATCTTCCAAAAAAACCAAAAAAACAAAAAAACAAAAAAGCAAAAAAAAAACCCCAAAAAACAAAAAATAAACAAAAAAAAACTTGGGAGAGCGCCCCCTATCTTTAGATTTTGGATCTGCAAGCTAGCCTACCACCCACTCCCACTCACACTCTTTTTTTTTTTTAGATTTTATTTATTTATTTGACACAGAGAGACAGCGAGAGCAGGAATACAAGCAGGGGGAGTGGGAGAAGGAAAGCAGGCTTCCCGCCGAGCAGGGAGCCCCAGGTGGGGCTCAATCCCAGGACCCTGGGATCATGACCCATGCTGAAGGCAGAAGCTTAATGACTGAACCACCCAGGCACCCCCCCTCTCACATTCTTATCACCACAGTTTCTTAGGAAAAGCTTGGAACAGATGAGGGATTCATCTACCTTGGAATTCAAAGCATCCGTATATCAGAGCAGTATTTCTTGCCCTTGTCTAGAGCTGATATTGAGTTCCACATAGCAGTGTTTAATCTCCTAAAAGGAAGTTCCTCCTTATAGTAACAAAACTTATCACTCATAAGGTGGTGATCTCCCCATCACTGTAAACATTCAAGCAGAGACTGGATGACTAATTCCCATGGTACTGTAGAAAAGATGCCAGGTGGAATCATTTTGGGTCAGTTCTACTCTACAACACTGTCATCACTAGTCATGTTGTCTTTTTGCAGAAACAGTAATGAGACTATTGATTTTTATGGGCATAATTTTTTTTTCTCTGCTCTCCTTTGCATCCTAATTACCACAGCCTGGCTCCGACCTCATCCTCTCTCACTGGTAATAACTTGAGAGCTGGTCTCCTCATCTCTATTTCTTTGCTATCCATCCCCCACACTGTCATTAGGACAGACTAAAAGCACATTTGAGTATCCCATTCTCCTGATGGACACCTTTCAAAGATCCCCCATGTCCTACAGGCCACTCCCAACCGTGGGCTAGTGCTCACTGTGCCCCTTACCCAGGAACCGTGGCCTCTCTCTGCAGCCTCCTTCCCCACTGCTCCTTGTGGCTCATTTGGCTAAAAGCTGTACAATTTCCCAGGCATGTTGTTTGACCCAGAACTGTCCACCCTCCCTCCTGTGCATTTTCATGTGCCTGTCTCTTGTGTATCTTCTTCCCTAATGCTTTCCCTATACTTTGACACAAAATACCCCTCCTTTTGTTCTCCTTACCCATGACGTGAGAGACTCTTGTAGGCAAGATTGTGTCTGATTCATTCATCTTTGTGTTTCCACCCTCCAGCTTGATAGCTGATAGGGACAGGAAGAGCTGCCAAACACAACAGCCAGAGCTAGCTAGGACCCTTAATCACCGCAGACGAGCTGTGCGTCTTGGAGCATATTAAACATCTCTCTGAGTCTGCCTAGGTTCTAGTCTTTCATTAAATATGAGATTGCTGGATATCAGAAAAGTGCCCTGTAACTCAGGAATGTATTCTGTTCCCAAGGAACATGTTCAAAGGCACATGGCTAGAAAGAGAAGGATAAAGTAATCAAATCCAGCTCAACTGATTCCAGAGCCAGTGTCACTAACCAGGAGACCTCACTGCTTTTAAATTCTGGAGAGTAGGGAGGTAAGTGGGGGGACGGGGTAACTTGGTGATAGGCAGTAAAGAAGGCATGTAGTGTGAAGAGCACTGGGTGCTATATGCAACTGATGAATTACTGAACTCTACATCTAAAAGTAATGATGTACCATATGTTGGCTAACTGAATTTAATTTTTAAAGAAAGAAGAAAATTAAATAAATTCTGGAGGGTAAGCTTAAAAATCAGTAGTCCAGATGATAAGCTCTTTACTACTAATCTTGCTTTTTGTGGAAATTTCCAATTATGAAATCATCAGACTGCCAACATCTGTGTTTCTAGACTTTGACTGTTGAAACCAGACACAGGTGTGCTCTTTCCTTCTCTAAGAGGCTTTCTTTCCATAACTCTTGGCTCTGCTCTAAAACCTTTCACCTGTCCCTTCCCTTCTAAGTCTTTTTCCTTTTTGGTTTTCTTGGCCTCTGTAGTGAGATGGTGGGCTTTTTGTATTGCAATTTTATGATTCTATAATTTATTTATCATGCATTATTGTGCCTCTAAACAATATGAGTGCCTTTGCAAGTGGGGGCACTTTATAAATAAATGATCATATTTATTGTTATTAATAAAAGAAGCAGCCCACAATGCTCCAGGAGCCCCAATCCGCCTCCATAAATTTGTGAATTGAATATCAGATCTTACCCGGCTCACTACGGCTGCCAATTCTCGCATCTCACTATTCATGCCAATAAATGCACTCAGAGGTTTCAACAATCGTTCCTGACGGTGGGAACAGAAAGCTTTACGTTACAATATTGCTCATAATTTAGAAAGCAGAATGGGACATGGATCTCGGTGACATAAGTGGTAGCAGGCTGCTGTGACCTTCGATTTGATCTCAGGGTTTCTCTGGACTCAAAAGTATCTTTCTGAAGTTCATCTGGAGGTTGGCAGTTTGCAATGTCGCATCTTAGCCACTTACTGAGGGGTCTGGGTTACAGTCAAAGCTGTTCAAGCCAAGTTCGCTGGTTGCTCCTTTGATGGCATCTGTGAGCAGCCCTCGGAAGTCAACGATTTGGCCCTGAAACGGAGTAATGTTTACTTACACCATTAAGACATGGGGGAAGACTATCCCTAATAGCTCAGCCTCAGTAAATCAAGACACATTTATGTATCTTGGTATGTAGGGCAAACTTAGAGTAAGGCTTTAAAAAGGACCTGCACTAATCATGAATGAGATGATTTCCTCAAGTTGGACACTCTAGAAAAGAAAATTAAGTTGCAGATAAACCCTTCAGAATGAAGTTGGTTTGGATGAAAACTCACAAGCATTTTTCTGACACCATGCCCTCTGCTTCCTTCCAGGTCTGCCTCCCCTACATCATTTTGTCCTTTGAAACATCCAGGAAGAACCCACTGGCGCAAGAGTGACCATAGCTCCCACTTACTGACAGTCGTGTACCTTCTCTACTCAGTAAAGTCCAAGATTACAAGTGGCTTAAGGCCAGGATTCAAATCCAGATGTCTGTCTCCCATCCTCCCTGTGCCCCTTGCCATCCCTGCAGGCAGAAAGAAAAAGCAAGGATGCATGCAGAAAACAAACAGCAATAGCAGTAGCCAGATGATTGCACGGGTATATGTGCAGACCTCCATGTTATACACCAGGCACTAGGCTAACGCTCTCCGTTCAAGATATTTAAAGCAGGCACTGATTATTTCCATTTTCCGGAGAAAGAGAAACAAGGCTTGGAAAGATTGAGCAACTTGCCCAAGGTCACACAGCTGGGAAAGTCTGAGCAGGGTTTTGAACCTAGGCAAACTGACTAGTGCCTTTAAGAACAACATGCCTACTAAATTTGTAGGGGGTCCAGGAACGCCAAAGCTAGGGGCCCTAACATGGCCATGATAGGCCCATTTTGGAGACGGGCCCCTGGCCATATACCCTCATTCAGTTTATGAGCATTTGTAGTGCAGGGAGAAAACCATCTGCATTTTAAGGACACTCTGCTCAGGACACTTCTGCTGGAAAGAGAATTGATGACCAGACCCCCTCAAAGGTTAAGTGCTGGGTTAAAGAGTCCCTTCCTTGTGACCTGAGCAGAAGCAACTCTTCATATCAACACGAGATGTTCATGGGAGAAACTGAGGCCACAGAATTACTAGGCCGAGGCACTGATCTGAACGCATCATCTCCAGCGATCACCCGTATCACTGAGCCCTTCCAGGAAGCTACTGGAGGTCAGTGAGAGCTCCTTGATTTCCAGGGAGATGCTCCCAGCCTCCCCTTCAGGCACACACAGCCAGAGTCTCGTTTACCCAAGAAGAGCTGGCCGGAGCTGAATCCAACGTCCTGTAGTCTGAGAACTTGCCCAGAGAAAGACTGATGGCTCTTACAAGGAGTACAACCCCGGAGGTTACAGTCAAGAGGAATCGGTTGATGTTGATACTGCTGCTTAACACATCCCCAAAGGACATGTGTTAACTGGCCTTTTGCCTCCATCTACCCAGTTTAGTCTTTTCTGTCTGAGCAGCTCTTATTTATGGATCAAGACATGAGGTTCATTATGAAAGGGGTAGAGATATCTATTAGGGACAATATCCACCCTATTTCAACTGAGGTTTCCTGGTTCACATGAGATGACACTCAAGCCTAGAGCCACACCTCCAGGGAGGAAAGGGGCCACCACTAGTCAGCCACCACACACAGAGAGGAAGAGAAGGATGCGTGCGCTGCCATAACTCCTTCGATAACCCAGGACAATGACGTTTACGGTCTCAGTCCCAGGACGTTTAAGCTGACCGTGACATTAGAAGCCATCTCTGCCAAACCCCTGAGCTTACAAATAGGGAGACTTGAGCTTCTTAGAGATGGGGCCGTTCCTTCAAGACCATTCATCCAGAAAGGAAATTCAGACCAGAACCCTAGGGCTCAACTCCTCAGCCAGTGCTCTCCTTAGCTCACCTCACAGCCAGGCTCTGACCATTCTGTATTAGCTTTTCTATTTGACAATAACATTTTTTATTTTCATTTTTAAAGAAAATAAAAAAGAAAAGAAAATAAAGAAAAACCATTTCCCATTTTGGTGCTATGTTCATGAATGCCACTTACTTTTTGTGGACGGACGTTTTCTTCTCCACTGCCTTTGTTGATTCCTGATATACTCAAGCCAAAGTCAGCACTCTCCGCATGGGAATTATTGACAGCCTCCTGAAGAAAGAGGAAGACAGCGAGAAGTCAGCCGTGGAAAGCAAGTGACAGATGCTGGTGGAAACTGCCCATTCCATCGTCCAAAATTGGCTCTCAGTTCAGTGAACGGGAACCCCGTGTGTAATTGGGCCACTTCTGTGTAGTCCCAGCAAGATGAATTCACTCCCTGCCTGAGCCGTGTGGGAAGAGCTGTCAGTGGAAGCCATGGGTTCCAAGCAGCTTTCCAGGGAAGGAAACCATATGGTGCCTCAACCCAGATGCACTCACTGACTTTTCTCTTGTGACCAGAGGTGTGTGATGCGGGAGGGGCTGAGTTTGGAGATGGAGCAGAGTCAATATTCAACCCTCCACCTGTGGAATTCTCCTGCCCCATCTTCACCCCCCTCCCCGCCCCCAGTCAGATTACACTGGCCAGGAGTGTATGACCTCTTTGAGAGGGAGAGATTCCTTCCAACAACTGAGTTTCATGATTATGCCTTTCTATCCCGCCGGGCATCTCTGACAGCCATTCTTGCCATTCCTTTTCACAATTTCACTTGGTTCTCTTTTCTCTGAAACCTGGTATGTTTGTCTGAACCCAAAAGTTTCTAGGTATGGATCCCCCGAGTCAGAAACCATTGATCTCACCCACCTGCTGGGCTCTTTCCTTTTGCTGCCCACCCTGTCCCGGAGATCGACCAGTGTGGAGGTCCAGAGGGGGACCAACCATGTGTGTGCTTTGGAGAAGCCCAGCCATTCCTGACTACTCTTTGGCCTTATCTTAGGAGCCCATGGATGTGCTTTGGGACAGGAAGACTTATCACCTACAGTTACCTCAAATGGGAAGATTGAGCATTGTAGCAACCAGCCTTGCTCTGACTGAGCCGAGGGCTCACCCCTCAAAGCCCCACCAGGACTCTGACCAGGAGGGTAAGGCTAAGGGGAGGAAGGAGACCTCCCACTCAAATTAGAAGACATTAGGAAAGCTAGAGATTTGCCTATGGTTTTAATCCAGAAGAAAATCTACAATTTAACACAATCACACAGCATTTTTAAAACATATGTCCCTAAATAAATAAATGTGAATTTTTTTCTTGGAGCAATTTCTCAGCCACCTGCAATTTTACCAACGCCAAGCAAAGCTGTCCAGACCTGTTTAGGATGCTCCTTATGGAGGGATTTGGCATCCCCTGATTTCCCCACTGTGATTCTGGACCGTGGCCTCTGCTGACCGATCTTGGGAAGATTTTGACAGCTGTCGCTCATCACTCTAGGGGAGGGAACAAAGACCTTGGAGGAAATTATCTTAACCACTTAATTTGAGGTAACTAAACAACTTGTGTAGCACCTTAAAAAAAAAGCATTCTGGAAAGATAGGCATATGTACCCCCATTGGGGCCTCCATCTGCCCTGTCCTCCCACCCCATCCATCCTGGCTCTAGCTTGCTCCAGTCTACCCCTTGGGTTCCTACAAGACCAGGCTAGAGTGTTCACCTCCTCCCAGAGGCCCCTGCCCTCCTCTTCCTTTTACCACATGCCACCCAGCTCCAGCCCCTCTGCACATAGCTCTGTATTCTCAAGAACACATGGCTTTGCAAGCATTTCTCCAACATTCCCACTTTCCTTAAAGAACAGTATGCAGACCAGGGGGCAGGTTGTGGGGAGATAAGAGAAAGCCTAGGGATTTGCCAGTGGTTTCGATCTGGTGTGCAGGGTGTACCTAGAGGGGATTTGCGGGAGGGAAGCAGACCTTACCTCATCTCTTTTGTCACAGATCTTCATATTTGCAAAACAAAGTTCACCAAATATTATTCACTTAAAGCAAAACAAATAGAGGGGCTGGAAGTCAGATAGTGGCTGCCTCTGGTGGAGATGGGGAGTATTGGCTGGAAAGGGAGCCTAGTAGAAGGCGGAGGTGCTGGGGTGTGTATATATATGGGTTTGACAACCTATATGTCTATATATGTGTTGGATGGCATATATGTTATATGTATTACATACATCAATGCAAAAGTAAAATAAATTTGTACACAAGGTCCTCACCCTGAGACCTAAAATTCAGTATTGGAATATTGTTGGATAGGAGATGGAATCAGAGAGAGGCAGTTCTGTGTGGGGGACACAGCATGAACTCCCATATCAGAAGTTGTTTGGTTTTCTCAGTTCCTTTGTCCTTACACGTGAGATGTGTTTGCAGGAGTTTCACTGGAAGCGTGTCTCCCATGTTCTTTTTTTTTTTTTTTTTTTAAGATTTTATTTATTTATTTGACAGATCACAAGTAGGCAAGAGAGGCAGGCAGGGAGAGAGAGGAGGAAGCAGGCCCTCCGCGGAGCAGAGAGCCCGATGTGGGGCTCGATCCCAGGACCCTGGGATCATGACCCGAGCCGAAAGCAGAGGCTTTAACCCGCTGAGCCACCCAGGCGCCCCGTGTCTCCCATGTTCTAAGGGGTCTCAGAGAGCAGCTATTTCTCCATGTCTTTGTGAGAAAGAAAAAGTTGTTTGTGTCTAATGTAAACAGGTGTTTGGCCAGCAAGACCGCCCACGCCAATGATACCCCCAGTGTCCATACGTGGTGACCCCAGGGTCGGCCCACAGGGGTGAGCGTCCTAAGAGGTGAACGGCATTTGTTTTTCATCTGTAAATTAGGAATAAAAATGCCTGTCCCTCGGGACTTTTGCTGGCACAAAAAATGAAATTATCTAGGAAATGAATACCAAACATTTTACAAGTGTAAACCCTTATTAATAGCATTGATTTAAATGAAGTGAGGTCATATATATATATATATATATATATATATATATATATATATATACACCCACACACACATACACACAGTGAAAGTTGCCTAACATCATTGCAGGGCTGGCAGGGAACTGGGAGTCTGATTCCCCACTCTGATTTCCCTTTAGAGGCAAGTGATTCACAAATTTGCTTTAACACAATCAAAGACAAGTTCTTAATGTGCAGATCAGTGCAATTCATTTCCTGTCAGCTCTAACAATTGTAGAATTCTTCCTAATATGAAACCAAACTCACCCCACTGTAACTTTATTTGCCACTCTCAGGTGTGCCCTGTGGAATTCTACAAAGAAGGCTCAATCCTCTTTAGAGAGTGAAGACTGGTACCGTGTTGTTCTAGGGGCACCTCCTCCCCAAGTCTTCCATTCTTCAAGCTAAACATCACCAGCTGCTCCAATCATTTTTATTTATTTATTTATTTATTTTAATTTATCTATGTGACAGACAGAGATCACAAGTAGGCAGAGAGGCAGGCAGAGAGAGAAAGGAGGAAGCAGGCTCCCTGCTGAGCAGAGAGCCCGATGCGGGGCTCGATCCCAGGACCTTGAGATCATGACCTGAGCTGAAGGCAGAGGCTTTAACCCACTGAGCCACCCAGGTGCCCCTGCTCCAATCATTTTTAAGACGACCTAGTTCCTAGAGTCATCCTCATCCTGGTCACTTTCCCTTTGTCCACTGTCTTCTGACCAGAACAGAGTCACCTCCCGCTCTGTGGACACTGCATTTTCACTGAGTCCGAGATCACACGGGCAATCACCTCACTCTGCTGACTCACACCACATCTGTTGTTAACTCAAATTTCTAAGTCTCTGATTTTGTAATGAAGCAGCTATTTGTCTTACTCTTTGGTTAAAGCTTATACCTTATTTCGTTAAATTTCATCTTGTTATTTTGGGCCCATCTTCCAAATTGTCAAGATTTTTTTTTTTTGGCATCCTAATTCTGTTACCCATCCCATGAAATAACCATACCTCCCCTGGGTCATGGGCAAATCTGTAAACCGAGAGCTTGCTCTCTGGTGTGAGATGCGCAAATTAGGAAAAGGTACTTTCATCTGTTAATGGCCAGTCTCATGACACAACCTCTCATTTCAATAGCTGTCTTCAATTATAAAATTATAAACAGCATTCATTACTTTCCTAATTATCCTTTCTGACTCCAGCCATTTGCCGGCTGACCTCTATGATTGCCATGTACAAACATTTACTCAGAGAGGAGCTGAAGACACCTAAGCTGTCAAGCTCCATCCCTAAAGAGAAGCAAAGTGCTCAGAAGACACTCGCTCATGGAATGTTCTGCCACATAGGGAATGCTGGGGAAGTTCCAGGCATGAGCAGCTGGCTGGAAAATAATCAGAATCCAAATGCATGCCAAAGCTGGCCTCTTAAAATGCTCCTCACCCTTTCTGTTCAAAAGTAATTATCAGGGGCGCTGGGTGGCTCAGTCAGTTAAGCGTCTGCCTTTGGCTCAGTTCATGATCTCAGGGTCCTGGGTTCGAGCCCTGCATCAGCCCCCCTGCTCAGCAGGAGCCTGCTTCCCCCTCTCCCTCTGTCTGCTGCTCCCCCTGCTTGTGCTCACTCTCTTTTTGTCAAATAAATAAAATCTTAAAAAAGTAGTTATCATTCATTGTCAGAGTCTGACTAGCTTTATGGAAACCATAAATAAAAGGAGAACACTTTGGACGAAACAACAAGACTGTTTCTAAAGGAGAGTACAAAGCAAGGGCAGCCTCAGGCAGAACATTACTGAGAGTATTATCATGGAGCATGCATAGGGGCTCCCTACATGTGGGCACCTCCCTTTGGGTCAGAAACTTGCTCCAAGCTGGTGAGTAGCAGAGCCAGGAATTGAACCTGGATCTTTTGAGGTCTGTACTCTTGGTAGCACAGAGCCTGGAAAGAGCACCAGTGAACACAATTATCTGTGATAAAACCAGGAGGACCAACAGACAGTGACCCATATCCTGGACACCTGTAACGTGAGGAGAACCCATGGCTGGGCCCACCAAGGTCACATGACCATAGTTTGCCATTGCTGGTAGACAGACATGGAGCTGAGCTGGAGAATCTTCTGGAAAGGGATCCCACAAACTCCTAGAGTTGGGTTGGCCAAGATGAATTACCATTCATTTTACCTTCTGGTCTTCCCTCCACTTCTTTGTGGTAAATTATTTTCCACTGTGGCAAAACAAATATCGGGAGGAAAAGGAAAGTTAATTTTTAAGAGAAAGTGATTTGTCAGGTATGTTTGTCCTCTCACATGGCTCTTAAAATGTGTGTTACAGCCTTGTAGAATCTGAGAGCTCTAAGCTATTCTCATGTAGAAAGAAGTGAAACTACCAGCAAAGAGAAAGAAGCCCATGTTTGCCCAAAATTTCCACACACAGGAGGACCCCAAAGCCATCAGATATGAAACATGTTGGAAACCATGAACCTGGTGGTGACCTCAGTGTGGGCCAGGTGACAGTAATCATTTCAAGCTTTCATGAACTTGACACCATTTTGCTGTGGTCTGTGGGATACCAGGCCAATTCCATGGAGACTTATCAGTTGTACTCTGCCAATTTACCTTAAAATAAACACACTGTGCCCAGTATTAGGAGACTATGGTTCCAAGTTAGATCAGAACAGAAATCTAGAGAGTAGATTGTGTCAGGGATAGTCCTGGTGGCTCAATGGTTAGGCATCAGTGTTTTCTCTGCCAAAACCCAGATCCAACACCCAGCCAAGGACTTGGGAGCTCTGAACGCTGCACTGGAAAGGAACTCACATAAAATATCCCCTCCAGCTAGGAGATTTGCCCCCAGCTATTTTTAATTGACATTCCTCTCAGTTTCCTGGTCCCTGCATGAAATGTTAAAGTCTGTGGCTTAACAAGTGCCTTGTAAACAGGACAATGATCTCCCTTGGTTTATAATTACTTCCCCCACTTACAGACTTCTAAGTCAATGTTACTACGAAACATAGGGCCCTCACTTTAGATCTTTCCTCCAGCCAGCCTCCTTGACTGCTAACCTATACTGGGTCTTTACATTCTATTGATCATTATCTGGATTGATGGCTTTCAAAAGCATTTCATTATCTATACATGAGCTATTAGCTTCACCAATACTCATTTTCATGTTATTTTCAGGATAGATAATAGGTCTTCCTAACAACAACAAAACAACAAAAAAGTCTTCTGTCATTTATCCTCTTCCAACAGCTCTTTTCATCTCTAAAGAAATGAAAGTAGTATTGGTTCTCTAAAAAGTACCTGTGATACACTGGGGTTTTGCTTTCCTTGTCCTAAAATATACATTCCTTGAACAAATAGCAGCATGGCTATAGGGACGTCATGGCCCAGACAATCACACTTACGTTATCTGTATAGGATCTACTAGAGGCTACATGGTCTTTTTGGTCTATTCTTTCAGTGCAGGGTGGCAGTAGCATCCATCTGGGGATACAATGAGGAAGAAACACCAATCTTAAAAATGAGAGAAAACCTTATTTCTAGAAAATAGCCATGTACCTATGTCTGATGATGCCTTTTTGACAATTTTGGGATATTTCTGAAATTTTACGAAATAGTAGCTTTCATATTCCATCAAAATAGTTTCAAGGTCAATGTTGTCACAAACTTCAAAGCGTCGTAACCCCAGTTTAGTTTCTTGCTCCAAAGCATTGGCTGCATCGATGTATCTGGCCATTTCACAGAAAAAAGCAAAACAAAAGAATTAACTCTGGGTGAAATGAATAAAGGCAAACAGGCACGACAAGTCTAAACATGTTCAATATAAATAGTAAGCTTATGTTAAATAGTACATTAGATGACAATAGGATACATGATGTTCACCTATAGAGTAAGAAGCCCCACATATGGTAAGGATATGCACGTAGTGTTTTTCAAAGCAGTTGCCTTGGAAAGTTACATACTTACTCTAATGATGTCATCATTGTTCAAAATGTTTTTGGAAATGCATAAAAGTTAAATAAGTAAATCAACTAAGAAAATGTTTTATGCTTTACCTTAACTCATTTTTAGCCTAAAGTGGGTATTTGCCCAACTCGATTACCTCTTTATTCACCAGCACTCCTTTTAGATAACATCGGGCCATTGATAAACCCAAATTCAACCCCAAGAGGCAAGATCTGCCATGATTTTGAAGCAATTGAAAAGGATAGGTCATGAGTTTTGAAGGAAATTCTGAAACTATGTTGATCAATATCATTGAGGGAAATTTAGCATAAGACGACATCATCGGCTTGGATGTAATATTCCTGATAGTGTTTTCTTCAGTCGCACGTGACACTAGCAGCTGACTGGGGGTATAAGGACCGTCTTCACTAGGCGTTCTTCACTGTAATTTTTAACCTGCTCAGTTATAGGGCGGTCCAACTTCAGTGGTCTTAGCAATAAAAGCAAATGCTTTGGGGGCACCTGGGTGGCTCAGTCATTAAGCATCTGCCTTCAGCTCGGGTCATGATCCCAGGGTCCTGGGATCGAGCCCCACATCAGGCTCCCTGCTCCACGGGAAGCCTGCTTTTCCCTCTCCCTCTGCTGCTCCTCCTGCTTGTGTTCCCTCTCTCGCTGTGTCTCTCTCTGTCAAATAAATAAATAAAATCTTTTAAAAAAATTAAAAAAAAAAAAAAGCAAATGCTTTGTCTTACTCTGAAAGTGGAAAGACTCTCCAGGTCTTAATCTTAGTTCTTGGCTTCTTATTGAAACCAACAACTCTCTTCTGAAAAGTGTGCAGATGTGCACAAGTTAACATACAGTTTCATCCAAGGACCTCAGATTAAGAATTCCTGCTGCAGGACAGAGTTCTTGCTGTTTGATTCCAGTCTGGGAAAGTAGGAGAGAATATTGTTTATTATGCTCTCTTCCCTGCCCCAGATTCAGGTCAGTTGGAAGCCTGAACTTTCTTCTTTTTTTTTTTTTAATTTATTCATCAGAGAGAGGGAGAGAGAACGAGCGAGCACAAGCAGACAGAGGCAGAGGGAGAAGCAGGCTCCCCGCCGAGCAAGGAGCCCGATGTGGGACTCGATCCCAGGACGCTGGGATCATGACCTGAGCCGAAGGCAGCTGCTCAACCAACTGAGCCACCCAGGCGTCCCGGAAGCCTGAACTTTCTTAAACAAGGTGGCCATGATTATTTCCGGTGACCCTGCTAATTTTAAAGACATTGTAAGTGTCAATTGATAGTCAACCTCTGGTCTTTCTGTCTACCTAATTGTTCCACTTAGCTCATGCCCTTTCTTTCTTTCTTTTCTTTCTCTCTGCACTTGCTAGAACATCCTCGTCCATCATATCTCTCTATCCATACTCCATACTCCATACATCTTTCAAGACCAGCTCGCATCACCTTCTCTACAAAGCTTTTTCTGATTGTTTATTTCAGTCCACTATAATCTATCCTCTTTGTGAAGATAAATTCTTAGTATTTTGTTAAAGGCACGTCTACTTTTCTGAAAGTTTACTTTTCATCTTGAGAATCCACTCATAAGTACCTTAACCAGGGGATTCTCAGGACAATGATGAACTCTAGTTGAATTTTCATTAATGCGAGATGCAAGGGGCCATCTTGTGGCAGAAAGGGGAAATGCATGCTTTGTGAATAACAGTAAGCACTGTAGGAGAAGGGATAAACTACGCTGACTTTTCTTTGTCTTTGTTTTCACAGTTCTTCCTGACACAGTGTCTTCACACGGCTGACACCTGGGGCTGGATAACCCTGTTGTGGGTTGCTGTCGAGTGCATGGAAGGATGTTTAGCAGCATCCCTGCTCTCTCCCTCTAGGTGCCATTGTGGCAGTCAAAAAACGTCTCCTGACATTGCCAAATGTCCCCCAAGGGGCAGAATTACCGCAGTTGAGAACTGCTGCCTTAACTTGAAAGTTCAAGCCCTAAGCCTGAAACCCGAATATTTTCTTCCTGGCCGAGGCTTGGAAAGAAAGAAAACTCAAAAGTAAATAGTGGATGAGCTCTCTTCCTCACAAAACCAGGAACACCTTCAGCCTTCATTGCGTGGGCTTGCACGTTTCTGAATCAGGTAGGTAGCCAAACTCAAATGCTTCCCCATTTCCTCTCCTGCCAGTCATCAAATGGCATTACCCGGAAAAGAGAGCCAAGCACAGGTCATCAGGTAAATGTGATACCTTTATTTTGAGGGAAGGAGAATTGAGGACTAAGAGCATTATCTCTGTGTAGATACCCAGCAGTGGGACCCCAGGGAATCTTATTTGATAGGACTGAAACCTGAATGGCAAAGGGAAGGTATCTCAGGAACAGGGTACTGTGTTAAAGTTTTCAAATGCGTAATGGGAATAATAACTATGTAAATGAGCCAATAAAAGTCTGTGTCTGTGTTGCTGAACACAGAGCAGGGATGGGCAGAGCACAAGGGGCAAAGCTGTTGGATATGATACTGCAATACCAGCTCTATGACATTATGTATTCGTCAAAGCTCACGGAATTATACAGCCCAAGAGTAAATCCTGATGGAAACTATGGACATCAGCTAACAATAATGTATCAAGATTGATTCTCCAGTTTTGACAAATGTACTACGGCAATATAAGAGGTTAATAATAGGGGAGACTGGCCCGGGGGGGGGAGTTCCCAGTAGGTGAGAACTCTCTATACTTTCTGTTCAGTTTTTCTATAAATAGAAAACTATTCTAAAAAATAAATTCTATGAACTATTTTGTTAAGTGTGTATCTGGAAAAGTGGGGGTCAGGGAAAGAGGATTCATCTCTGTAAATATTTGTAATGTAACATACCCTTCTTGTGTTAAGTAATGCAAAATCAAAATAAGGAGATTTTTTCGCCGTGCTTCTGTCCTCATCTCACACTGTGAACAAAAAGGAAAATTTAGATGGGATGACAATGAGATAGAACACTCTTTTTAGAGCAATAAACCATTGAAGGTAAATGTAACCTGTCAAAACCAAGAAGCATGACTTAAAGGCTGGAAGGCAGTTTGATGTCTCTAAGGATATATAAAGTTATTTTCCATTGTCTTCTTCTTTGAGCTGCCTTCTCATTTGCAAACTGAAGGTATGATGATTTAAATTAGAATTGTACTTTACTAGTCAACCTCTTACAGCCAAGCTAATTGGCATTTTATTGCTCCTAACTGCAAAGAAGCAAATATATACACTCCTATTTGGGCCAGGTTAAGGAAAGTGACGGTAAAGAGAAGCTCATGACCTAGAAATCAGCTCTGACATCACAGGTACTCACCTGGTACGACAACTTCACTTCCCTCAGAGTCCCACCCGGTCCCAGCACAAATGTGGGGACGAATTCCAGTAAGCCATTCAGCAGGTGGCCACACAGCAAAATGCCCAGAATATTCACTAAGAGTAGCAGAGGTCAGAAAAGGGAAATTCCTGCGTAAATGCGTCTGCACATTTTTTTAGGGTTCATGGGTTCCATTTAGTTACCGGGCATCTCAAATTCCCCTGAAATGTATTCATAAAATACCTACTTTCAGCAATACCTCCCTGACTTGAGAATAGCTTATCTAACATTTTTATCTAAGGAGAATACAGGTAAGAGCTGGATAAAAACAAAAAAGGCCCCTGAGTGGCCCAAATCATATTATAAAAATGTATGTGCAAACACTCACGCTCACAACACATACAAAAACTTTTCAGATACTCATCCAAAGCTTTCTAAAAATTAATGTGATGAAATTAAAATGTACATATGGCTATTTAAAATTCAAGCAGTATTATAAATCATTTTTCTTCTTACTTTGCTTTTTTACTGTGCAGAAACATACCTAACATACAACGTTCCATTTCAGCCATTTATTCATACAATTTAGCGGCACTAAGCTCATTTACCTTGTTGTGCAACCATCACCACCATCTGTCTTGGGAGCTTTTTGATATCTCCCAACTGAAACTCTGTATTCATGAAACAACGATGCCCTCCACCGCCCCCATCCCCGTAACCCCAGTGACCACCACTTTCCTTCCCCTATGAACTGGCCTACACTAGGTACCTCATGGAAGTGGACTCCTACAGTATTTGTACTTTGGTGTCTAGCTTATTTCACTCAGCAAATGTCATTAAGGTTCATTCATGGTGTCATGTGTGTCCAATTTTTTTTTCTTTTCAAGGCTGAATAATAGCACTATACATTTTTAAGGAAAACCGATAGTCTCTGCCCCACTCCACTACCCCACCTCCCATCCACTTCCTAGAGGAAACAACCTTAACTACTTTAGTTGTTTCTGCTGATATTTACCTCCATGTTTCTAAATATACAGTGTTCCATGATACGTGAATATTAGGCATTAACTAGTCACACTCTGTTAAAGTAGATGAGAACTAAACAGTCATCCAATTTCTCCCCCTACCCTGCCACTGATATCAGTATTCAAGGATTCTATTATTAGAACCATGTAAACAGTGTTCATCGCCAAGTCAGAAAGTACTTTTCCTTTCTGTACATTGTTTTTCTTGGAATGAATAATTGCCTCATTTTTTTTTAGCTTGGTTACTCTTCTGTATACCTATTGCTAATTTTCAAACACCAGCACACCTCTAAAGGCCCCTCATCACTTTCCTCACCATCAAATACATCTGATAATGTGTCATTTACACTCCCCTCCATTCCCCCAAGGCTTCCCTTCAGTGCAATAGAATTGTCTCAGAATTCGTGACAGGGAAGAAAGCTTAGGATTGCTCATTGTTCTGCGGCACTTCTGTCCCTTTAGCAGGTGTATATATGTGTTGGGCCCCAATCTAAGATATTTTATAATTGATCACACTAACAGTATGAAAGCTTCTACAAAAAAATCTTACACTATCCTGATATTAAGATGTTTATCACTGGCAGTATTCGCTCACCTTTCTGAAGATGTTGACACAACGATTCTTGATAAAGACTGAAGCCTTTTGAATTTACCATACTTAATAATTTTGACTTTGCTGGTCAAAACCACCACCCCCCTTTTTGGGGGGGGAATCTGATTTGCCTTGTCTCTAGCGCCATCTAGTGTATTAGGAGGGGAAGTACTTCATGAAATACAGGTCAGCTCCAAATTATTATTTGCATAATAAAGATGACAGTTATCACAAAATTCAGTCCAAATCAAGTTTACAAAATAAAAATATAACCACCTATTAAATAAGCAATAGTAAAAGTGATAGGCTATGTTTCTAAATATACAAATTCTCAAGTTCACACTTGGGGTTTTGATTCAGAATTTGAAGAGTCTAGAAGGTACTTGGGTTCTCAGGAACCCAAGATCTAGATAAATTAAGAGATTTGCTCAAAAGCCTGTGGAGTTGAGATTAGAACCCAGTGCTCTTCTCCCCATCACTTCCTCCCTGCTCTCACCTCCTCCTCGACCATCCCCACCCCTACCCCTTCACATTAACCACAGACTACAGAGAAGCTGCTATTTTAACTTGCCAAAATCTGTCTGCCAAATTTGCTACAATCAAACAGTCATGGCTACCAGACAGTCTTTCCTAGCTGACCCCACATAGTAACACATGAATGGTGTCTCTTACAAGAGCCATGAGAGCCATGTCCATTCTCAGAAGGACTTCACCGGACACTGACTAGTGCCATTTCCAACCGGACAGTGTTTTGCAAACTATGGGGTGCTGTGCCCGTAGTAGGGTCAGTGATCGGTGGCTGCTCCACAGCTGTTAGTTGCTTTGTTCATGCGTTTCAGAATCTCTCCATCCTTCACACTGGAGGCATGTGCTTCTTCCTAATCTAAATGGGCACAGATGCACCTGTTCTCTTATGAGTAGGATGCTAAGATTAGCTAAGGAGTATTTTGCTCGCGCTCCCCAGGACCGCACGTGATGCACAGGTTTGGCTGATAGCTCTGAATGTCCTGAAGATGAGAGTCTGGGTAGAGCCCGAAAACTTATTAGGGGAACAGGAAAAGATCTTGGGAGAGATGTTTGTTGTTTTGGGTTGTTTCTTTTTCACAGAAACAACCCAAATCGTATCAAGAGAGCACAAGCAGGGGAAGTGGCAGGCAGGACTCCATCCCAGGACCCAGGGATCATGACCTGAGTGGAAAGCAGATGCCTAACTGACTGAGCCAACCAGGAGCCCCAGGAGAGATGTTTTTAAAAGGGGATGGGAGCGGGGCATCTGGCTGCTTCAGTGGGTGGGATGTGAGACTCTTGAACCCAGGGTCATGAGTTCGAGCTTCACACTGGGCATGGAGCTCACTAAAAAATAAAGAAAAAGAAGAAAAGAAAAGGGATGGGGAAGCAGAGGAGGATGGAGGAATGGAGATGGGTAACAGTTAAGGGGTACAGTTTCTTTTTGGGGTAGTGAAAATGTTCTGGAGTTACTGTGGTCATAGTTGTCTCTCTCTATAAATATATTTCGGGTGAGTTGCATGGTATGCTAATTGTATCTCAAAGAAGGCCATTTCGAAATGCCAGAAACAAATGAAGATAGTAGAGAAAAGAAGGTTAAAATGAAGGTAAATAATTTGAATAACCTTTTTACCCTGATTTCTAAAACAAATGGTCTGACCAAAAAATGGAAATTATTTCATGCAACATTTTGGAGCACTTCGAAACGGAAATGGTGGGGAGAAAGAGCTGCTTATTGCCCACACCACTGTGAGAGCCTGCTCACCAGCCTGGGCAGAGCCTGGTCCCATCCTGGGCTGGGCTGCCACTGGCACTCCTTTATGTGCTCTGATGACCAGCTGTAGCGAGCGAGCTCAGTCAGCGTGAGTCCAAGTGAGACATACTGGGCAGAAAAGAAAATGCAAAACCATCCAGAAGGCTCTCACTTCCCTTTACTGTAGACATTTTTTTTTTTTGGTTTTGTCATTATTGGCTATGCACATAAAAGTTGAAGAGACCACCTTAAGCATCATTAATACTTCCTCAGTTCATTGGACAAAAATAAGCTTCTTTCAGTAAGAATCTCCAATTTCTTTAAATGCAGAAATCTTAATAATGTTATCCAGATAATACTCAGGCTTGGCAAGGGTCGAAAGAACATGCACTCAGCCATAACTGGTGGAAATGTAAACTAGGACAACCCTTTTATAGAGCAAATTGGCAAAATCTATCAAAATGAAAAATGCATGTACTTGTTGACCAGCAATTCCACTCCCAGCAATTTACACTATAGAAGATCAATTATACTGTATTATAGAAATAGTCCATGTATGCACAATGATTAATGTTCAAGGATATTTAGTACGGCATTATTTGTAGTCACAAAAAAATAGAAACAAGCTATAAATGCCTGTTAGTGATTAAGTAAGTCACAGCAGGAGCTCACGGTGGAAGGCAAGGCACCAGTCAGAAGAATGAGGTGGGTGGGGCGCCTGGCTGGTGCAGTGGGTTAAAGCCTCTGCCTTCAGCTCAGTTCATGATCCCAGGGTCCCAGGAAGGAGCCCCACATCGGGCTCTCTGCTCAGCAGGGAGCCTGCTTCCCCTCCTCTCTCTCTCTGCCTGCCTCGCTGTCTACTTGTGATCTCTGTCAAATAAATAAATAAAATCTTAAAAAAAAAAAGAATGAGGTGGGTCTCTACACACTAACAAGGAAAGATTCTGAAGACATTCCGTATTCTCTCCACCCACTCACTGCCCACCCCAAATATTGTGTTACTCAGGGAAAGAAAGTTTAAAATACAGGCTTGAATTAAATTTAACAAAGGAAAAACTTCAAATAGTACAACCAGTTGAAAAAGAGAAATTCTTTCTCCATGCTACCCACTATTTTTAATTTCTTGTGTAATGGTTCAGAAAGGAATTACGAATATAGCAGCATGAGTATGCGTAACTTTTTAAAAATTTACAAAAATGGAATAATTTTGTTTATGCTGTTGGGCATCTTGCTTCCCTCCCCCTTAACAATATGTCTTAAAAATCTTTCTACCCCAGCATATGTAGATCTACCTAATTCTAAGACCTACTGTAAAGTGAAAAGTCACAGAAATACACAGCCACAATCTTTCACTCATAGAAAAAGTAAGGACTTAAAAACCCAGATACATCATTACCTGTGGGTAGAGGAAGGACTGGGGGCACAGCAACTTAGGGGTCAATCTATATACTTTTGAATCATTTAAATTTAATGTTGGCAAGTAGGAAGCAAACATAACCTCAACTTGGGTTCAACTGTTCCCAGATAAGAAAATTTCTGGGCCAAAGAATTACATACAGCACCTTCACAAAGAGCCACTCTGACATCCAGGTTCTTTGCCCCAGTCTTGGTAGGTATGGGGCGTAGGGCCATGTTCTTTCACTGGGAGGGAAAGATCCATACAAAGTCACTTGAAGTCACCTCCTCCACACCACACTTCCCACCCCCTGGGACTCTAAACCCCACCTCACCTCACTGCACATGTGCAGATGCAGAGAAACCTAGGAGTTTTCTCATCCGCCATCCATAGCTACACCTTGGGTCTCACACCGACCCTAACAAAACTTGAGCTGGAGGATCTGTCCGAATTATCTCCCTCAGATTCCTGTTAGCATCCTTGGAGTGCCACCCGAACAGTGACCCACTGACCTGGGGAACTCACAGTAAAGCATGGTGAAGAGGGAGGCAAAGCTCTCATTCTTGGGATGGAGGTATCTCTGGAGCCTGGGCTGATGTGGGCCATGTTGGCCATACTCTTCAGAGAATATAAATAACCTAGCAGAGAGCTTATCCAGGGTTTCGATTGCATTCCTGGAAAATGGTAGCTGTCCCAGCTCCAGTCAAGAGTATTTCTAGGGGTCATTGACTGGATCACCAAGTTTGGCAAATAGTCCTGATGTGTATGGCAGACAATGGGGATTGAGGGACACCCTTTGGTTCAGTGACTTAGAATTCTGTTTGGTAATGAAGCTGCTTCAAAAAGGGCTTTCTGACTAAGCACATGGCAAAACAGCTTGTATTGGGGGGCTCCGGGCCTTGGAAAAATGCTTCAACTTTTTCTTGGGAATGAGTTTGATGGGAATTCAGAATTAAGTGAGAATAGAAAAAAGGTATAAGAAAATACTATTCACATATCTAATGCTAAACATTTAAGATATGCTATTACTTGAAACACAGAATGTGGTCTCATGAATTTGTTAATTAAGAGTGTAAAGTTTACCAGATCTGTAACATCTTTATTCTCATGCCATTCAGATTAGCATAGAAAGTTGTTTTCTGAATTAAAGAAGTAAGAATGGGCCACCAACAAATGGTCAATTTAAACTGTGAAAGATGGTATACCCCTGAAATGGACACAATTAGATGCTCAGTTAATTTCTCTCCACCAAAGAAAGGAGGTCCAGAAGTGAACATCGAACTCCAGTGTCTCATTTGTCTCTGCTTCAATGATCTGGCTGTTTTCTTCTTCCTTCATTTCCTTTGTGGGCAATTGTGCAACAAAAATGCCTCCATTATCAGATTCAAAATTGAATCCTATGATACTGTAGCCTGAGGAAAAGGAAGCATTGAATATCATTCCTAGTTTTAGACCCAGAAGATATTTAGAAAATGTTACTGTATATACACCACATGCAACATTAGTGCTTTTAATTTCTTTTTTACGGGTGCAATGGAGATTAATTTGCATGAGCTCGTTTCAATTTCTGTAATAAGATCCAAATTCTGCATTAAGCTTTCCATCTCAAAAACAAACAGTTAAAAAGGACACATTTCTTCTTTCAAATGTTTTTAGTATAGTTCTATTTTACAGTCCCTGCATCTAATATTCACTTAAAAGCTTGAATATATACCCATAAGTTCTAATTTGTTTTTTGTTTGTTTCCTGATTACCTCCTGTTTCTACCAGGAAACTTCTTAAGTTTCAAATGCTGTACAACTTGACAAAGCACTAGAACTACCAAGAAAGTGTCTACAGATCCAGGAAAGGCATTCAATGTATCTAATATAAAGTCAGAACTGATCAGCTGTGCTCAGGAACAGTGTTCCACAAGAGGAGGCATTTGTGTGTTAATCCTGAGTGTAAACTGATTATGGAATTTGGGATTTCAGAGAACTACAAAATCTACTGGAACAGGAGATGTTCCGTACCACGTCATTGTTATTCAACACTGCACTAGGTTAGGGAATTATGATATTTGTGTTTTTTCCAAAAGCCATGCTGACACAGGCTACTTTCTGTTTATCACAGAGCGGCGCGATAGGGAGATCAGACAGCTGTCACAGGAGCTGTTGGTTCCGTGATGTGTGCAAGGTGAAGTTCTCAGTGTCACCACTAAGGTAAATAAAAGAATTTAACTGAAATCCATCAAGCCTTTAGAACCAAGTTCTCATTCACCAGCAATAGAGCAGCAGGTGAGACCTCAAGGAAGCAGTGAGACAAATCTGGAAGGGGAGATGTTCTGGAGAACAATCCTCCTGGTTTCTTGAACTTGAACAAGCCAGTGTTATTAAAAATAAAATAACAATAGAGAAGGTAGGGGGTGGGGGAAGCTGTGGTGATTCAAAGAGACATGAGGGCTACAACAACCAAATACAATGCAAGATCCAGGTCAGAGAACTAGCTGCCCAAAGAACACTGTTTAATATGATTTCATTTGATAAAATGTGTGTGTGTGTGTGTGTGTGTGTGTGTGTGTAGTGTGTGTGCACGCATGCAGGTATCTGTATATATACCCATAGAAAAGGATCTGGAAGAGTGTCTATCCATACACTCGCCTTTGGTTAACACCCAGTGTATCTGGGTTGTGGGAATGTGGTGTTTTTATTTTATTTATCCTCTTTGTTCCCTTTAAACTTGACTTGTGGTTATGGAAGCAATCACGTGATATTAGAACTGCCAATTGATACTACTAAAAATATCAAAAACAATAATAACTGCCAAGAATTCTTAAATCTAATAAATTCTAAGACTTGAGATAGCTTTAAAACCTAGAATAATGGGGGAGGGAATATAGATTACCATATAAACAAATTATGTAAACAATATTAAGACAACTGGAAAGAACTGAGGGAAAAGTTGATAATGCTTCACATTGTATACCTATAGAACTTTCAAAAGATTAAAAATTTTAAATATAAAAAATAAAGGAAGAACAACCATGGAACTTTCCTGATTGGAGCAAGAAGTTTGGCATTCCTGGAGATCCGACTAGGATCTAATCAGGTCTGAGCTAATCAAAGGAGCTGTGATCAATGCTGTCATCTTAAGACTATTAAGTGATTTTTTTAAAGATTTTATTCACTTATTTGACAGAGAGAGATCACAAGTAGGCAGAGAGGCAGGCAGAGAGAGGAGGAAGCAGGCTCCCCGCCGAGCAGAAAGCCCGATGTGGGGCTCGATCCCAGGACCCTGAGACCATGACCTGAGCCCAAGGCAGAGGCTTAACCCACTGAGCCACCCAGGTGCCCCAGGTGATTATTTTTAATGGTAATAATAGTAATAAAATGTAGTCCTTCTAAGAGAAGGTTAAGTGCCTTCAAGGATAATTGGGTTGGGGGGCGGGACCCTTAGGCTGATCTGGCTCAGGCTCCACTGTGGATGTTCAGATGGTCCGAGCCAATGGCTGTTCATTCACTGAAGAATTTATTTGATGCCTGTGTCACACTGATTTCGGGGCAAGCCAAGGTAGGGACTATTACCGGCCTCACAGGGCTACACTGTCTGACTTTAGACTAATCCTGTCTCTAGGCCTCAACTCCTCCCCCTCTTCAGAGGTGAGGGCTCGCCCTAGCCCTGCGCTACCTAGATTCAGATTCCGGCTTCATCTCTTTCTGTTATGTGACCACATGCAAGTTAATTCGATCTCCCTGAGCCTCAGTTTCCTCATCCATAAAATGGGGGAAATATTACTCGTGTTGCTGGGTTGAGGTTAAAATTAAGATAGCCAACAGCAGGCGTAGGGCACGAGGATGGTCACTGCTGATTGGCTCCTGCTGATTCTCAGGATCGCAGAGGGGCGGAGCAGCCCAGGGACCACCCACAGGAGTTCATTTATTTGGGGCGCGCTGCTTAGAGTGCCCAAGGGAGCGCGGCTGGGATACTTATAAGGCCAGGATCTGGCGAGGGGGCTTCCTTATGTCCTGGGCTGCACGCTGCCGTGGCTCCGCTTCCGGAGGAGCAGAAGCCGGGGTGTCGGGAGCACCCAGAGACTGCAGACCCAGTTCCCTGCTGGCACACCCAGCCACAGGCGCGATGGGAGCCCCACTCAGGGCCTCAGCAGCGAGGTCGCTCGGGCGATGGCGGCAAGGTTGGGGCACTCAGTTGTGCGGGAGCTGAGGGCTTGGCTGCTCACCAGCCTCTACCAGAGAAGCTGCAGCGAGATTTTTTTTCTTTTAAAGATTTTATTTATTTATTTATTTATTTATTTATTTATTTATTTATTTAACAGAGAGAGAACCCAAGTAGGCAGAGAGGCAGGCAGGGAGAGAGAGGAGGAAGCAAGCTCCCCGCTGAGCAGAGAGCCCGATGCGGGACTCGATCCCAGGACCCTGAGATCATGACCCGAGCCGAAGGCAGGGGCTCAACCCACCGAGCCACCCAGGTGCCCCTGCAGCGAGATTTGAGGAGGCCGTCTGCTGGGCTCATCTCTAGCCATGCTCACAGAGAAGTTGGGGGGTGGGGGGCGGCCGCGGACAGCCACTCGCACAAACACCGGCAGAATTGACTCCTGTGGATCAGACACTGAGCCCTACTTGGGGAAGAAGATTCCTCAAAGCGCCCTGGCACGGCTCTTCAGGAGGCCGGAATGGAGGGAGACGATCCACAACCCCGCAAAGCCTTCAGGTGTAGGCAGGACTGCCCTGAGCACAGATAGAACCGCCCCCAACACACACACACACAGGCCCCACCTGGTGTCCCACAGTCCTGAGAGGAGACAAGGAAGAGCCACAGAGATACTCCAGTTTGGTCCTCAGAGCAGGAATCTTCTGGTTACTCCCCGGGAGCAGTCTGGGGACAGGCACAGATGGCCAATGCAGGCCCATGTTGCATGCCAGAGGCCTGGAGAAGGCCATTCTGCTGCCTCTCAGGACAGACCGGGGCTCAGGCAAGAAGGCCACCCAGGTGGCCCCAAGGGGAAGGGGTGGTGAGTCAAAGCAAGGGGCACCCATTATCCTGAAGGAACAAACTTCTGGTAGGTACCAAGAACCGTGAGGAGTCCAACACTTTTATCAGCCAGAAATCACACCAGGTCTTCTTCAGAGAGGAAAGCCCAAGGCTTCTGTCCTGAGACAACACAAAGAAGACACACCTTCTGTAGGGGTGTCAAGAAAGAAGGAAAGAGGGCCAGTGCACCCCTACGTTTTCACCTCCGTGGGTGTTTGCTTCGGATGCCTTAAGCAAAAGCGCAAGGCTCCCAGAAAACCGAATCAGACAAAAATGAGCAAAGTCTAGACAGCTTAGACATAGGAAAGTGGGCAGGAGGCCTGTTGCCCAAGGTGAAAGAGACAGTTCTAACAGCTCAAGGACTCAGAAAGGGAAAATAAAAGCTTCTGATGTGGACAGCAAGTCGGCAGGCTCCTCTGTGATGCTGAGATCTGCATCATGAATTGGAACCAGCCACCATACCTCTATGCCCCCCCGAAGAAAAAGGAAAAAGGAAACAATCATGAAAACTTCAGCTACTGCACTCGGGAAAAAAGGACTTAAAAATGATTCTAAAAGCACCAGCGAAAACGTGGACTCAGGCCAGAGGTTACCTGAGGTGAACAAAAGCAAGCCAGAGAAGCCATCTGGAGCCCCTTCAGCCAAGCTAAGAGAGGTCCCCACTGAAGCATTGCCAGCGTTGCCGGACCTTCCATCGCCCACGGTACAGGCCGATTACTGACCACTTCTGCCCTTGAGTCAGTGTCCTCCTTCCAAACCAAAGCAAGAAGTACTGTCTTCACCCCTCAAAGAGGAAGCAGCTGGATTTCCTGGGCGCAGAATGAATTCGAAGATGCAGATGTTTTCTGGTTCCAAGTGTGTCTAGCTCCACAAAATGATCCCCCTGTGCCAACCGTGCATCGGGGGACTTAAAAACAACATCCATTTTGGAAGCGGGAGGATATCACCCATTCTGTTCTTGAGCTCATCCACTTTGGAGACTTTATGTCGATCAGCTCTATCGCATAAATATACAATCACCTCCTAGTTGGAGAAACATAAATTATGGAAAATTCATTGTCACTGAAACTTGAAGTCCAGAAGAGCATGGGGCATGGTAGGAGACGTACGTGTGGCTTTGAGACGCCCAAGAGTGGCAGCTACGGAGTACTGACAACGAATATCTGATCTGCACTTGCCAATAAGGGCTAACCCTTTTCAATTGTGTGACCTGGCCCCCTTCTCATGTTTGAAGGAGCCAGGAGAACTTTGAACTAGGAGGAGCAGATCAAGCCAGCATCATCACTCCAGGAAGCAGCCATGCTCCCTGCCGCAGTGAAGGAGCGACCATCTGAACCTCTTCTTGGGGAAGCCGTGCTCTGACTGCCGGAGGTCCAGCAGGGCCAAGAGGCACGGTGGTCAGCAGCAGGAAACCCACCAAGCAAACTGCCCGGATGATGGCCAAGACAATGAAAGATTCCAAGAAGAGATTCTCCCACTGGTAAACTGAGGACTTGCCCTGGACATGGAATTTGGGGGGAGGAAAACACAGGCAGTGGGGACTAGGGGATAGGGCTTCTGAAGGAGACCAGAATCTTTTGCTTTGTGGAGACTTTTGGACTCTGACTCCTGGACTTTTCCAGTGTTGCCCCTGTGAGCCTCTGTGCCACAGCCTCCCCTGCCTGGAGAATACTTCAGAATGCTGAAGATGGGAAGCCTGAGTTTCACTGGGGATTTTAAGATTGATTATACTTTTGTCAAGTCGCCTCTCAGTAAACAACAGAACATCGTTTAGTTAATAAATAGTATCCCCAGATTGTACTTAAATAAAAAAATAAAACTACTTAGCATGGTTTTGTTCTTTTTCTAATCTCAGAGTAAATAAGGCCTTCTTAGACACAAACCCCAGAAACCACTAGTGAAAAAGACTGATAAATTTAGCTACATAAAAACTTTGGAAATAGGGGGCGCTTGGGTGGCTCAGTGGGTTAAAGCCTCTGCCTTCAGCTCAGGTCATGATCCCAGGGTCCTGGGATCGAGCCCCGCATCGGGCTCTCTGCTCAGCAGGAAGCCTGCTTCCCCCCACCCCCCTCTCTGCCTGCCTCTCTGCCTACTTGTGATCTCTATCTCATAAATAAATTTAAAAAAAAACACTTTGGAAATAAAAAACAAGGTCAGAGGACAATAATCTGGGAAAAATATTTACAATTTTGTTAATGTTCAAAAGGCCAAATTCCTTTATATATAATGAGTACCCACAAGTCAACAGGAAAAAAATACCAACAATTTACCTCAAAAATGGGCAAAACAGAGGAGAAGACAGACCACTGAAAAAGAAACACAAATGAGTCTTAGATATATTTCAAGATGCTCAATCTTATAAAAATGCAAATGAAAGACATAATGTGATACAAATTTTTACATATCAGACGAATAAAGTTCAAAAGAACAGCCGGCTGTGTTGGCGCAAATTACCATGCGTTACCAGCAGATGCAGAAATTGATACAACTTTTACTGAAGTTACCAGGCAAAATGTTTACTGTATATGTTCTTCAGTACAGCCATATCAGTTTTAGGACAAGAGACGGAATATATCAATAGCTAGTGGTCAGACCCACATAAGTTCAGGAAGCCAAACCATAACCACTGTGACAACCATCCCAGAAAACCAAACCACTAACTCCATAGCAAGCCGTCCAGGAACTGGAACCACAGCCTCTGTGGTAATTGGCCCAGAATGGTCAGGATTTGGTCAACAACTGTCAGCCTCCCAATTTTTTGCCCCCAGCTTCCAGATGAGGCCCAAGCAAAGAAAACCAAATACGGTCTCCAAATCAGTCACATAAGGTACCCTGCTTCTCTTTAGCCTGCATTCAACTGTCCCAGGTCAACAGACTCTCTTCAGAAAATAGCAGAAGCTTTCCCTTTTTTCACTGCCAAGCTTTCCCACTCCTTTGCCTGCCTTTGATTCTCTGCCAAATGCAAGTGATGGTACCTGGCTCCCTTGTTTCAGCACATTCTCTATAAAGGGCTTCTGCTCTCACTTGGATGGTTTTCATTTATTTCCACAAGAATTTTATTCTACAGATGCATGTATGTCAAATATGCACACATAGAAGTTTTTAAATATAGCAATTTCACTTACAGGATTTTACCCTACAGATATACATGTGTGGCGGGTGTGTGTGTGTGTGTGTGTTCATTAATACACAGATGTGATCAAGGCATTTGAAGCCACTTTTTCCCAAGTTCATTTACCTGCCTCTAAGAGGCTAAGATGCTGAGTAGTATGTTTGACAACCTCAAGGTGCTATAGGTACAAAAGTTGGAACCCAGGACCCAGCCTAATAGTGAACCAGGGTCCCCTATGGTAAAAACCTATGAAGGACTCAGTCCCAGGAATAAGGACAGAGGAGAAGTTAAGCTGCCCAAGATCAGTCTCTCATTCTCTATGTGGCCCAGAAAAATCTCAGTCCCTGAGACTGGATTAAGATGTTCCTGGATTGGGGCGGGGGGTGGGAGGTTGGGGGAGCCAGGTGGTGGGTATTATGGAGGGCACACATTGCATGGAGCACTGGGTGTGTTATAAAACTATGAATTCTGTTACGCTGAAAAGAAATGAAATTTTAAAAAAAAAAAAAGATGTTCCTGGATTGAGGGGCACTTGGATGGCTCAGTTGGCTAAGTGTCTGACTCTTGATCTCAGCTCAGGTCTCAGTCTCAATATTGTGAGTTCAAGCCCCATGTTGGGCATCACCGAGTGTGGAGACTACATTTTTAAAAAAATGTTCCTGGATTGCTAGTACCTCCCCCATAGGCACAATAACACCTCTTATCCCCACTTCTATTCAACATTTTGTTAGAGGTCTTAACCAGTAAGATTAAGCAAGAAAAACAAATGGCAAAGAATTGGAAGAATTAACTCTGTCTTTCTTCATGGATAATATGATTGCATAGATAAAGAAGTCAAAAGAATCCACAAATAATTCCTAGAATAAATGAATTTAGCAATGTTGCTTAAATAAAATCAATATATGAAAATAATTGTATTTCTACACATCAATAACATAAGATGAAGTTTTAAAAAACAAGAAACCATTTACAGTGACGTAAAAAACATTTACAATGGTATCGAGGACTGAAAGCACATCTAACAGAAGCTGGGCAAAATCTCTATGCAGAAAACTTCTTGATTCCTACTGAAAAGAATTAAGAAAGTTGGAATAAAAAGGATAGGCATTGATCAGAAGACTCATTGTTTTTTGTCAGTTCTCCTCAACTTCATCTTCAGGTTCAATTCCATCCCAATCAAAATCCAACAATCTTTGTGGAATTTGACAAGTTGATTCTAAAATACATAACTATGTGTTATCAGTAATAGTAACACTTGACAAAAAAGAACAAGTAGAAGAGTAGAAGTCCTTGCTTTGATAGATACCAAGGTTGTGCCACTACAGTTACTAAGGCAGGGTGGTATTAGCATAGGAAGTAGACAACTAGACCAGCGGGACAGACTTGAGGGCCCAGAAACAATTCTGCGTATACATGGACAAAGAACAGTGTGCGGAAGGACATCTTTTCAGTAAATGCTTCTGGAAAAATTATATGCCTACCTCATCCCTTACACACAGATGTGTGTGTGTGTGCACACGTGTGTGTGCATGCACACACACACAAATCAGTTTTGCATGAATTACAGACCTAAATGTGAACACAATAAGATTTTTAGGAAATAATACAAGAGAATATCTTCATGATTTTGGAATAGAGAAAGATTTTCTTAGGATACCCAAAACCCCCTAACTGTAGAAGAAAACATGAATAAAATGACCTTTTTAAAAAATATGAATTTGTGTTCATAAAAGTGAACATGTTGGTATGCTGCAAATATCAGCACTTAAAAGAATTAATATACTAATGTATAGTGAGTTCCTCCCAAAACAAAAAGACAAACTCATCCAATAGAAAAACGGACAAGAGAAATAGGTACTTTGCAAAATGAGATATTCAAATGGCTAAGAAACTAACAAAAAGGTACTTGACCTCATGTGTACTCAAGAAAACGCAAAATAAAGGATAAATAATTGAGAACAAATATTGCTTAGATGTAGAGCAATGGGAATTATCATGCATTGTAAGGACAATATAAATGGATATAACCACGTGGGAAATTATTGGGCATTACCTACCAAAGTTGGACTTACGGCTATTCTGTGTTTCAGCAATTCCTCTCCTCAGGTTCCAGTTTACCTGTTAGCTGCCTTCCTTACTAAAATATAGTCACACACACACACACACACACACACACACACAATATAGTCACCATGAAGATAGAGGCAGTGTTTTTTTTTTTTCACTACCATATCCCCAGAACTTCATATCTGACTCAGGCTCTCCATAAATATTTGTGAAGACACTTACAAGACGTGTAATAAAGTAAGAGGGAAATACAGAAGGAAGGAAATGATCTCTTCTGTGAAAAGAACAAAATATAGAAATAAATATGCACTTAAGACATGCAAATATATTCCTAAATAGTTTATAAGAAACGACAGATGATAGTTTCTTACAGGGTAAGAAAGCAGGAATGGGTAGGGGGTGGAGCGTAGGGAAGAAGGCATTTACTTTTCACTGTACACCTTTCTGGTAAATACTATGTGAATTTTCATACCACTTTTGAAATCAGCTTCATTAAGGTATCATTTACATACGGTACAGTGCACTCAGTTTAAGCACACAGTCCCATGAATGTGTGATTACATACGTAATCAACACTCCAATCCAGATTTAAAACATTTCTGTCTCCCAAACACATTTCTTCTGCCCCTATGGTTGTTGGCAGAACTCAGTTCCTTATGAGCTGGAGGACTGTGGGCCTTAGTTTCTTGTTGGTTGTTGGCTGGAAGCTTCCTTCCTTTCCTTGCCCCGTGGGTGTCTCCAGAGGGCCATTCATAACAAACCATCCTGCTTTGTCACAGCCAACAAGAGTGTGTCTGTCCTGCTTGGAAGTTTTTGAGTTTCTTGGATCTGCGGGAGACTTTTAGCCATGATTTCTTCATATTGTTTTTCTCCTCTTCATCTCAGCTCTGGGAGATGACTTGTACGTCTATTTGACTCCTTGATATTGTCCTTCGTGTCACTGAGGCTTTGTCCATTTTTTTCTTCAAACTCCATGTGCTGCAATTTGGTTTCCAGGGAGTCTTTCTGATTAAAATACTGTCTTTTCAACTCTGTGAACTGTGTTTTATTTATTTATTTTTGTGTATCTTCTGGTTTTTTCCTCTTTAGAATTGTTTTCCTTAAATCCCCCTTAAACATATTTATTACAGCTATTTTTAAAGTCTTTGTCTGCCCATTCTGTCTTCTTTACTATTTCTGAATCTATTTTGGTTGACTGAGTTTTGTCCTGGTTTTGTTAGTTTTTCCTATTTCTTATAACCACTAGTAGTTTTTTTTTTTTAATTGGATGCCAGTTTTTGTGAATGTCTGGATTTTCTTGTATTTTAAGTGTTAAGTTTTATTTTGGCAGGTAATTATTTGCAGGTAAGTCTGATCCTATCAAGCTATGCTTTTAAGCTTTGTTAGGAAAGAGAGATATAAAGAAGCCTTCCTCTTGTTCAGCCTACTCCTAATGCACAGCCTTCCTGGAACCTCCACTAAGTGCTCTGCTCTTGCACATCGTTTCTCCACTCGGACTGCTTGGCATTAAAATATCTCTCAGTGTCATAAGGAGGTTATATGAACACCACTAGTGTTCAGCTTATCGTTCCCTGATGATTGGGTTTTCCCCAGCTTTGTACTTTTTCACTCTGTAGATGCACAGCTTAGTATTCAGAAATATGGAGCAATTTGTTTGCACAGCTCCCTCCTCTCTGGTCCCCTTTCCTCCCACCGTTAACCATCTAAGTCTTCCCAAACTATACTCTGTCTCATCTCTGCTCGGCATAGATACTCCCTTGGGTGCCAGAACCCAGTTACTGCTTCCAAGCAGAAGCCCTTCTCTCATGAGCACACTGTCCACTGGCTGAAAATAGATTATTCATATATGTGGGCCAGGTTTCTAGCTGTGTGCAGTAGGAAGGCTAGTCTGGCATCTGTTACTCAATCACAGTGGAAAGCAGAAGGTTATATGTAATTTTTTTAATGCATATGAGATTTATCGGGTGATGGGGCGCCTAGGTAGTTCAGTCAGTTGGGTGCCTAACTCTTGGTTTCAGCCGGGGTTATAATCTTGTGGTCTTGGAATCAAGCCCCACCTCAGGTTCCCACTCAGTGGGGAGTCTGCCTGAGATTCTCTCCCTTTCCCTTTGCCCCTCCCCCTGCTCACACATCCACACGCGTGTTCTCTCTCTCTCTCTCTCTCAAATAAATAAACTCCTTTAAAAAAGATTCATCTGAGTTGTGATATACTTTTTACATCTAAAAATAAAACCTAATAAATGTTATTTTTCCAAAAGAAGGTACTTTTAAAGCAAACCATCAAATACACAAATTCATATCTATACACTTTCACATTCTCTTTTAGCAGTTAAAAAGGAAATAAAACACAAAAACAAGTCTCCAAGAGTAGCAGTGTGACATTAGCAAAGTGTTCCAAGTTGTCTGATCAGTCTCCCTTCCTTGGCCCATGTCCAGGAAGAATGTGGTCCTACAGCAGCCACAGCATTTTAGAAGATACCCACAAGGCTGCTGTGGTGGTCAGTAGTGAAGTGGTTAATCTTCCTTATGTAAAAGCAGTGAAGAGCACTTAAAACATAAAGTTACTTAAAATTCAGCTTTGCTTTATGGTGATTTAAAGTTTGTTTAATTAGTATTTAGAACTGCACATTGTTTATAGCTATTGGTATTTCAATAGATGCTTAAATGTTTGAACATTTAAAGTTTAATAAGCCTCAGTTCTTTGAAGAAAAACATTGATGTAATTAAATTTTCAATTACTCTTTTTTTAGGGGCCCGTGCAATTAATAAAAGCTAAGGCATTTAACAACACTCATTTAAAAACCTAGTCAACCACCTCATTAATTAGCTAACACTTATAGCAGATATTTTTTTAATAATAAAAGTCTCACAAAGGCAGAGTCACAACTTGTGAACAGTATATATAATGACATGAGGAATAAAATTAACTTTATTCCAGGATTATTCTGTGTGTATATATGAATGTGTGGATCAATTATGGCTTTCCAAAATGCATTCTTGTGCATTGATACCAATTACTGTTGATTTGTTTTGAATTGTGTGGTCAAATTAAAAACACTGAAGCAGTTGCTCCTCAGAGCTTCCTTGCCCTTAGCACATTTTAGAGGATCTTAAATTCAAGTTGAAAATAAGAAAGGCACAGAGGTCTACAAATGGGGAAAAGTCTTATTCTAATTAAAAGCTCCATTTATTTTGTTTTTTTGGTTTTTGTTCAAGACTTCCCTCTCCTTTATTTAATTTAAAAAAAATTTTTTTTAAAGATTTATTTATTTATTTATTTGACAGACAGAGATCACAAGCAAGCAGAGAGAGGAGGAAGCAGGCTCCCCGCTGAGCAGAGAACCCGATGCGGGGCTCAATCCCAGGACCCTGGGATCATGACCTGAACCGAAGGCAGAGGCTTAACCCACTGAGCCACCCAGGTGCCCCAATTTTTAAAAAATTTTTATTTAAATTCAGTTTCATTAACTGTATTTTCATATACTGTATTATTCGTTTCAGAGATAGAATTTAGTGATTCATCACTTGCATATAACACCAGTGCTCACTGCATCATGTGCCCTCTTTAATACCCATCACCCAATTATCCCATCCCCCCACCTCTGTCCCCTCCGGCAACCCTCAGTTTGTTTCTTATAGATAAGAGGCTCTCATGGTTTGTGTCCCTCTCTGTTTTTATCTTTTTTATTTTTCCTTCACTTCCCCTATGTTCACCTGTTTTTTTTCTTAAATTCCACATATGAGTGAAATCATATTGTATTTGTCTTTCTCTGATTGTTTTCACTTAGCATAATACCCTCTAGTTCCATCCATTTCATTGCAAATGGCAAGGTTTTATTCTTTTTGATGGCTGAGTAATATTCTATCTCATATATATATGTATACATATATATATCATGATATGATATATATATACATATATATCATGATATGATATATATATCATATGGTATATATATGATATAACATATATCATATGATATATATATATCATATCATGATATGTGTGTGTGTGTGTGTATATATATATATATATATATATATATATATATCACCTTCTTTATCCACTTACCTGTTGATGGACATCTGGGCTCTTTTCATAGTTTGGCTATTGTGGGGATTGCTGCTATAAACATTGGGATGCAGGTGCTCCTTTGAATCACTATGTTTGTATTCTTTGCATAAATACCCAGTAGTGCAATTGCTGGGTCTATTTTTAACTTTTTGAGGAACCTCCATACTATTTCCAGAGTGGCTCCACCAGTTTACATTTCTACCCACAGTGTAAGGGGGTTTCTTGGCATCTTTGCCATCTGTCATTTCTGAAGTTATAATTTTAGCCATTCTGACTGGTGTGAGGTAGTATCTCATTGTGGTTTTGATTTGTATTCCCTGTGCAGAGTAATGTTGAGCATTTTTTCATGTGTCTTTTGGCCATTTGTATGTCTTCTTTAGAGAAATGCCTGTTCATGTTTTCTGCCCATTTCTTGACTGGATTATTTGTTTGGGGGTGTTGAGTTTGGTAAGTTCTTTATAGATTTTAGATACTAGCCTTTTATCTGATATGTCATTTGCAAATATCTTCTCCCATCCTGTAGATTGTCTTTTAGTTTTGTCGACTGTTTCCTTTGCTGTGCAAAAGCTTTTTATCTTGATAAAGTCCCAATAGTTCATTTTGCTTTTGTTTCCCTTGACTTTGGAGACGTGTCTAGCAAGAAGTTGCTGTGGCCAAGATCTCAGAGATTGCTGTCTGTGTTCTCCTCTAGGATTTTGATGGATTCCTGTCTCTCATTTAGATCTTTTATCTGTTTTGAGTTTATTTTTGTGTATGGTATAAGGAAATGGTCCAGTTCCATTCTTCTGCATGTGGCTGTCCAATTTTCCCAACACCATTTGTTGAAGAGACTGTCTCTTTTCCATTGGATATTCTTTCCTGCTTTGTCAAAGATTAGTTGAGGGTCCATTTTTGGGCTCTCTATTCTGTTCCATTGATCTATGTGTCTGTTTTTGTGCCAGTTCCATATTGCCTTGATGATTACAGCTTTGTAATATAGCTTGAAGTCTAGAATTGTGATGCCACCAGCTTTGTCCACCCCCCCCCCAACGTTCCTTTGGCTATTTGGGGTCCTTTGTGGTTCCATATAAATTTTAGGATTGTTTGTTCCAGTTTTTGAAAAATGTTGATGGTATTTTGACAAGGATTGCATTGAATGTGTAGATTGCTTTGAGTAGCATAGATATTTTAACAGTATTTGTACTTCCAATCCATGAGTATGGAGTGTTTTTCCATTTCTTTGTGTCTTCCTCAATTTCTTTCATAAGTGTTCTGTAGTTTTCAGAGTACAGATCCTTTACCCCTTTGGTTAGCTTTATTCCTAGGTATCTTATGGGCTTTGGTGCAATTGTAAATGGGATCGATTCCTTGATTTCTCTCTCTTCCGCCTCATTGTTACTGTATATAAAGGCATAACTACTGTGCATTGATTTTATATCCTGTCACTTTGCTGAATTCCTGTATGAGTAAGCAATTTTGGGGTGGAGTATTTTGGGTTTTCAACATAAAGCATCATGTCACCTGCAAAGAGTGAAAGTTTGACTTCTTCTTTGCTGACTTGGATGCATTTTATTTCTTTTTGTTGTCTGATTGTTGAGGCTAGGACTTCCAGTACTATGTTGAATAACAGTGGTGGGAGTGGACATCCCTACTGTGTTCTTGACCTTAGGGGAAAAGTTCTCAGTTTTTCTCCATTGAAGATGATATTCACTGTTGTTTTTCATATGTGGCTTTTATGATATTGAGGTATGTTCCCTCTATCCCTACACTACAGAGAGCTTTTATCAAGAAAGGATGTTGTATTTTGTCAAATGCTTTCTCTCCATCTATTGAGAGGATCATATAGCTCTTGTCCTTTCTTTTATTATGCGGTGTTTCACACTGACTATTCACACTGTTGAACCACCCTTGCAGCCCTGGAATAAATCCTAGTTGGTTGTGGTGAATAATCCTTTTAATGTACTGTTGGATCCTATTATCTGTGTATCTTGGTGAGAATTTTTGCAACCATATTCATCAGCAATCTCCTTTTTGATGGGGTCTTTGTCTGGTTTTGGGAGCAAGGTAATGCTGGCCTCACAGAAAGGGTTTGGAAGTTTTTCTTCCATTTCTATTTTTTGAAACAGCCTCAGAAGAATAGGTATTAATTCTTCTTTAAATGTTTGGTAGAATCCCCCTGGGAGGCCATCTGGCCCTGGACTCTTGTTTGTTGGGAGATTTTTTACTAGTACTCCAATTTCTTTGCTGGTTATGGGTGTGTTCAGGTTTTTTATTTCTTTTTGTTTCAGCTTTGGTCATTTATATGTTTCTAGGAAGGCATGCATTTTCTTCCAGATTGCCTATTTTGTTGGCATAATTACTCATAATATTCTCTCATAAATATTTGTCTTTGGTGTTGGTTGTGAAACAAGAGAAGTACCAAATGCACAATCTATCCTTACACCCAAAGAAGCTGGAAAAAGAACAGCAAATAAAGCCCAAACCCAGGAGGAAAAGAGAAATAATAAAGATTATTGCACAAATCAATGATACAGAAATTTAATAAAAACAATAGATCAACAAAACTAGGAGCTTGTTATTTGAAAGAATTAATAAGCTTAAAAACCTCTTGCCCTTTAGTTTTGTCGATTGTTTCCTTGCTGAGCAGAAGCTTTTTATTTTGATGAAGTCCCAATAGTTCCTTTTTGCTTTTGTTTCCCTTGCCTCCAGAGATGTGTCTAGTAAGAAGTTGCTACAGCTGAGGTCAAAGAGTTTGCTGCCTGTATTCTCCTCTAGGATTTTGATGATTTCCTAGCTCACATTTTTTATTTTTGAGTATGGTGTAAGGAAATGGTCCAGCTTCATTCTTCTGCAGGTGGCTGTCCAGTTCTCCCAAAACCATTTGTTGAAGAGACTGTCTTTTTTCCATTGGATATTCTTGCCTGCTTTGTCAAATATTAGTTGACCACATCGTTGTGGTCCATTTCTGGGTTGTCCTTTCTGTTCCATTGATCTATGTGTCTGTTTTTATGCCAGTTCCACACTGTCTTGATGACAGCAGCTTTGTAATATAGCTTGAATTCCAGAATTGTGATGCCTCCAGCTTTGCTTTGCTTTTTCAGGACTGCTTTGGCTATTCAGGGTCTTTTGTGATTCCATACAAATTTTAGGATTGTTCTAACTCCGTGAAAAATGTTGGTGGTATTTTGTTAAAGATTGCATTAAATGTGAGCAACATTTATAGCTACACAACCCTACCTCAAGAAGCAAGAAAAGTCTCAACATCTTAAATAAACAATCTATCCTTACACCTAAAGGAGCTAGAGACAGAAGAACAAGCAAATTTTTTTAAAAAGCCAGGAGAAGGAGGGAAATAATAAAGATTAGAGCAGAAGTGGGTGGGGGGGAAAAGGACAACAACCCTAGAAGAGCAAGTGACAACAGACAAATATGACAATAAAATTGACAGATGGAAAACAATTGGATAAATTGCCAGGTGAATTAGGAGAACAGAGAAAGACAGAGAATTAAGAGAACAGAGAAAGACAAAAGCAAAAGACAACCAAAATCAAAGAAAACCAACACCTATAGAGAAAGTAGTCAACAAGAAGCACCTAAGTATGACAGCACCCTGGACAATTATAGGAACTGAGTGCACTGGGCACCTCTGGAGTCACCAGGCACTTCTAAGGACAGAAATAATGAGGAGCAGGCTAAACTCAGTATATAAGAGATTCCCTTCCCCAACCCAGTCAGGTGACAATCCCTCTTCTACCCTGGCTGAAGGTTGGATGTTTACTCTGAGAAGAAATTCAACCACACAAATTTTGGAAAGGAAAAAGTAATTAAGTATACAATTACATAATTAAGGAAGGAGTAATTAAGTATAATCTGTGCACCAAACATCGAGGAGAAATCCCCCACCCCACACACAGCTGTCTTCCCCTGTTTAACTCCACCGATGGTGGCAACCAAGATTATTGTGCCCTTATTCCTATAGGAGGGTGTAGTGGATTTCTCCTTGGAAAAATTAAAGATCTCAGAGCAATCATATATGTATGGATATATAATTTGAAACAACAATAAAAATCAACCAAATAAAAAGGAAGTATTCTGGAAATTCTAATACAGTAGATGATGTAGATGATCAAAATTCCTTGTGGACATGCAATCCTTCTTGTATCTAGTTCACCAAATCACCACACCCACCTCTATCTTCTTCCTTCGGCAGACCCCTAATCAGCACAACTCCTTGCACTTACACCCCCTGCAAAATCAAGCCATCAATGGGCATACCAAAATATGTCTCTCAGCACCATCTAGGGAATAAAACAAGAAGTAAAACTGGATCTGCCTTCAAGTTACATGAATTCTGTTTGACAGGCTGTGTCACATGCAGGAATCTGTAACATAAATTAATCACAAATTAGGGGCACCTGAGTTGCTCAGTTGGTTAAGCAGCTGATTCTTGATCTCGGGTCTTGATCTGGGTTGTGAGTTAAAGCCCTACGTGGAGCCTACTTTAAAAAAAATTAGGGGCACCTGGGTGGATCACTCAGTTGAGCATCCAACTCTTGATATCAGCTCAGGTCATGATCTCAGGATCCTGGGATGGAACCCCACATTGGGCTCCCTGTTCAGCAGGGAGCCTGTTTCAGGATTCTTTCTCTCTCCCTCTGCTCCCCCCAAATCAATGAGTAAATCTTAAGAAATAAAAATAAATTAACCACAATTAAATACTAACTTGCATGGTACAGAGTATGTGTCATTCAGAGACATGTCAGATCAAAGAGAATGTGCCTGGACCAGTGGGAGGCAAAGCAGAAGGTGATGAAGACACCAGATACAGGAGCTGGGCTACACCATTGCAGTGCTCTGTAGATCATGTCAAGGTTTGGGGGTTTTACTCTAAGTATAATGAAAAGCCAATAAAGGATCCTAGTCAGGGAGTGACATAATTTTAAGATCACTGGATGAAGAATGGACTAGAGGGAGGCAAAAACCAACAGGAAGAATAGTTAGAAAGCTATTATGGATAGGTAAGCGATTGTGGTGGATTGGATCAGGATCTCATCTGTAGAGATAAGGATGATTAAAGACCTATTACAGAAGTAGAATCAATAAGATTTGCTGCTGTCTTCCTTAGGTAGAGAACAGAAGGGAGGGACTAGGAGGAAGGAGCTAAGGATGACTCCCAGAATTCTCATTGGAGCAACTGGTGGATGGTGGTTTCACACTCCCAGGTGGAGGAAGACTGGGAAAGGTATAGGTTTCAGAAGGGAAACGAAAAGTTAGATATTGAGCAAATTCAGATGCAGATACTTGAGATACTCCCCTTGATTTGTCAAACAATCAGTTGATTCATGGTCCTCTCTGTATTCCACCTTCTAGGACACCATGTGGCCTTGGGACCCAGCAAAGAAATCCACTCTAGAGTCAGTGAGGGGTTGTTGGTTGTTGGCATATAGATGGCATTGGAAATCATGAAAATATATGAGACTATTTAGGGCAGTGGTTTTCAAACCTGCGTGTGTGTTTAAAATGCACCTTTCAAGCCCCCATCCCAGACTGTTTCTGATTCAGTAAGTCTTGGTGAGGTCCAGGAATCTGATTAAAAGCCAGTGCAAAAAGGTTAGGATGCAGGTAATTGGGGCTAGATTGAAATAGACTTGGAGACAATCCAGAGATGAGACACTAGCAACACCAACCCTTTCCAGAAGCTGGAGAGAAACAGAAAGAGGTTGGTAGGTAAAGGGGAATGTGAGGCCAACCAGACGGTTATCTCTTTTTCTATATTATTAGTTTGTTTTTTAATGTGGGAGACACTAGGGCAGTGGTTCGTAACCTTGGCTACACATGTAAACACCTGCTGGGCTTTAAAAAAATGTTGATGCACAGAATCCACCCAAAATCGGTAAATCAGAATCTCTAAAGGTGAGGGCTCAGATATCAGCATTTTCAAACTTTATTTATCCTCCCTCCTCCCAAAGCATTGTTTTTATTTCCTCAGTGCCAGGCATTGAGTATGCGCTCAATTCATGTGCATTGTTGTGTAAAGTACTGCTCACCAGTGAGCAGACGGTCCGAAACCACTGAATGTGCTGAAAAGCCCATGTAATGTTCGTGTGAAAAGGATTATAGTCTGAGAACTGAAGCCCGAGAGGGGAATTAAATACGTAAATTCTCTAAGCCTTGGTAAGTGGAGAATCAGGATCAGAACCCAGGATCCCAACTCTCAGGTGAGAGCTGCCTGGCCTTTCAACAGTCCTTATTTTAACCACTCCCCACACCTGCTCACCCATCAAGACAGCGGGTCTAATAAACACACCGTTTCCTAAGTCACACACTGCGGTCCCTTTCATCAAATCCGTAGGCACTCCCAAACCCCGCTCTGTCCCAGACCCAGCCTATTCCCATCACAGCCTCACGCCCAGTCCTGGACTTGACCAGTGGGACCTAAGGTCCCTCCCAGCGCTGGCGCCGCTCTGCGGGGGGCAGGGGAGAGGAAACTCGTCGCCATAGCAACCGCGGACACGCGGTAACAGTAACCTCCTCAGTAACAGGAGACCAAGGCTCCTGGTACAATTTTTTTTTTTTTTTTTTTTTTTTTTTTGTATGTACTTTCCTTACCGCTTCCCGTGCCTGGTGAGTGAATTTGAGGGTCTGGTAGGAAAGCTCCATCAGCTACAGTTTCAGGGCCGGAGAAGTGAAAAGGGCCAGTCACTAGCCTGACCAGTACTTCCAAAGAAAACTCCTCCGGGAAACCTGACGCTTAACCAGCCCGCCCCTTTCAGGATTGGCCAGAGCCTGGACAGGTCAGCCAATCGCTGGACACAAATGGATTCTTTCTCATGCCAATCAATATTAAAATAAGCACGTTTCATCCAAAGCCTTTGCAGAGCACTGACCAATCAAGACAGGGAGGGGGGATGATTGACAGGGTTTGGGGCGGGGTTTGAAGTTCCGGTTCGCTTCCTTTCTGTCTCTAAAATGCCAGGTTACCAAGTTTATGTATCGTACTATTTGTCCTTGATTTCAGCTGTTGTTCAGGCCTTTGTGACCCAGCGCTTACGTTCCCAAGACTACACTTTGACACTCCGTCTTTTCTAGGTCCCCATCTCTCCCCTCCCCGCTCCCCGCTCCCCCCACCCCCGTATTAAGGTAAGGTTTGGAAGGAACGTTCTGCTTTACTTTGAAATGTCTGCAAGTGGTCCTTTTCGGCTGGAAGAATCTGCTGTGGACTTTGGCTGTCAGAGGCTTTCTGGGATGCAAAGTGTGCGTCAACCTTTCCCTTCTCCAACTCCCTTCGCTCTGGACCTTTAAAAGCGGACAAACACGAACTTGACATTTTCCTCTGCTCCATTTTCTTCGTGTGTTAACTACTTTGTGTCTTCAGTGTCTTTGCCTTCTGTCTCGCTTGCTGTTAATTCTATTCTAAACCATCCCCTCTTCACTATCTTCGGGCTGCTTCTTCCATTCTCTACCCTTAGAATAAAAAAAAAATTCAAGTTTCCTCAATCTAAACAAACAAACAAACAACAACAACAACAACAACAACAAAACAGAACAAAGCGAAACCCCAGAACTCTCATCTTATAATTGCAGAATTGAATCCCCTCTCTTCCATTCACTTCAAGCTTTTTGAAAGGACTGACTAGGGGTGAGGTCTGGAGCCGATGACCAAGAAAGAATTCTTGAGACATCTTTGGTGTAAAATGGTGGTTTATTAAAGCACGGGGACAGGACCCATGGGCAGGAAGAGCTGCTGCCCCGGGGATGTGAGGAGTGGTCTATTATATACTTGTGAGTTGGGAGGGGGTTAGGGATTGATGTAAGTCTCTAAGGAATTTTGGAAGCAAGGTTTCTAAGACCTTGAGGGGCTAGCTATTGTCTGGGGAAAAGGTTATTCATTACCAGTAATAAAACCTTCTGGTGAGAACCTTTAGATGTATATCAGTGGACCATATGCTTGGGAATGATTGTCAACACTATCTCGGCTTAGAGATAAAAGTTTCCTAAAGGAATTGTTAAAGTAGACTTATAGGATCCTGGTTGGGGGGTAGGGGTTTGTCAGGCTAGGACTGTCCTTTGCCCTTAGCAAAGCCTTAAGGCGGAGGTCACTCTGCCTGTTTTAAGGGCTTGTCAGTAGGTAAGAAATTTAATAATTATTCTTCTGCTTCTGTTTCCCACATCATTGCCCCCTGAACAATTTTGACCCTTAAATCTTTAAGTTAGTTGAAGGTGGAAGGTCTCATCTTCTGTAACTTCTTCCTGCTGAATAGGGGTGTAGAGTTGTCCCTACCTACTCGGGTCAACATTGATCAGTTGAGGAACGTGTAGGGAGTTACGAAAGACGGAGGCAGCTGAATCCAGCACTCACAGTGAAGAAGTGTCTCTGTGCGTGGTAAGGATCATCTGTGGTCGTGAAGTCAATGCAGCAGTGGAGTCTCGGCACCAAGTAGAGAAACATCGAACAAGGCAACACATTAAGATTAATAAGGCTATAAGAATGAGAAGTCCAAAAAGGGAGATTTTTGGCCATAGTCCTCCTTTAAACCAGGAACTTAACCAATCACTGAGAGAGAGAGAAGAATCCTATAGAGCCTCAATCTGGGTATTCATATCTTTTATTAGTCCTGTGAGATTTTTGTGATATTCTGGGATGTGCCCACAAAATTCTGCTTTGATAATTGCACATGTGACTGTCTTCTTACCTTTGTCACCTCCCATCCATTTCTCAACACATTCTGTCCCTCCTCTTTTGAACCTGTTCTTATCAGAGTCTTCAATAACTTCCTAATTAGGAAAGCCAACTATAGATTATTTTACACCTTTTAAAAAATCTTATTTAAACTTAGCACCATTTGAAACTGTTGACCACTCTCTCATTAGACAATAACTATAATTTATTAATCATCTATGGCACCAGAAAACACACTACGTGACTTATGTGGTTACCTAATTTAATCCTAACACCCCATGCAGAAGTCATTAACACTCCCAATTTACAGTTGTGGAAATGGGCTCAAAGAGCCAAATTAATCAATCTTAAATTATCCAACAAGATAGAGTTAGGATGCAAAACTATCTCCTGAATGAAGCCAGTCTGCCTTTCCACTATGCCGTGCTGCTACCCTCCCTGTCCAGTTTCACCTATCATTCCCAGCCCGATCCAGGCAATCCCCCACACCCCATTCCCAGATTACATGAATTCGTGAACTACTCCTAAACAGTTTCTTTTGCTTAGAGGATCACTCTCACCTCATTTGCCTAACAAAAGCCTGTATTGTCTCCTAGGACTCAGCTCGGACAGCACCTTCTAGGTCAGTTCAATGGAGCTTTTCCAATCACTACACTTACCCCAGGCAGAATTTAGGCAGAGAGAAAATTGTTCCTTATTTCATTTCATACCTTTCCTGTTGCACTTATTACATTGTTTTGTTGACATGATTTTCAAAAATTTCAAAATGGAACTCTCTTTAATATGAACGGACACATGGCAAAGATGTCCCTTAGGTCCTTGAGAGAGCCAGTGAAATGGTAAAAGTGGTGTTTTTTTAAAAAGATTTTATTTATTTATTTGACAGACAGAAATCACAAGTAGACAGAGAGGCAGGCAGAGAGGGGGTTGGGGGGAAGCAGGCTCCCTGCTGAGCAGAGAGCCCGATGCGGGGCTCCATCCCAGGACCCTGGGATCATGACCTGAGCCGAAGGCAGAGGCTTTAACCCACTGAGCCACCCAGGCACCCCGGTAAAAGTGGTTTAAAGAGCATTTTGAGGTACCAGATATTCACAGGCCTTTCAAGAGAACAAAGTTAGAATAAGACCTGGGTTATGGGGCACCTGGGTGGCTCAGTCAGTTAAGTGGCTGCCTTCGGCTCAGGTCATGACTCTAGCATCATGGGACTGAGTCTGTTTCTCCTTCTCCAGCTCCTCTGAGCTTGTGGTCCCTCTCTTGCTCTCTCTCTGTCATGAATGAATGAAATCTTAAAAAAAAAAAAAAGACTGCTGGGTTAAACACAAAACTGGTTAATGTTCTACAGGGTAATACAATCATAGCCTTTGGAAATTTTTCTAAGGGGCATAGATACATTCCTCTAGTTTTGACCATTTATATTCCAATTTTAATTAAAATTAAATTAAAGTTAAAAATTCAATCCCTCAGTCCCACTAGCCCCGTTTTCCAGTATTTAGTTGTCATATGTAGCTTGTGACTGATATACTGAGCAGCCACACACATAGAACATTTCCATCACAGAAAGTCCTATTGGATAGAGGTTGGGCCTCCTAAACATGGTTCTAGTGTGACATTGATAGGTCATGCTATACTGTTTTGCTTTATTTCCAAATTTAATGTAATTTTTTCTAAGGAATCTCCTTCACATGACCACTGGCTTTCAAACTTTTCTAACCAAGACTCACATTAAGAAATTCATTTTGATCAACTAATATTTGACAAGTGAGCCAAGAACACTTAATGGGGGAAGGACAGTCTCTTTAATAAATGGCATCTCCTGAATGAAGCCAGCATGCCTACCCCCATAAATTGGGAAAACTAGATATTCCCATGCACAGAATGAAATTGGACCCCTATCTTACACCATTAACAAAAATTAACTTGAAATGGATTAAAAACTTAAACATAAGACCTGAAACCATGAAACTCCTAGAAGAAAACATAGGAAAAAGTTCTTTAACATCAGTCTTAGCAATGACTTTTTTTGGATATGCACCAAAGCACAAGCAACAAAAGCAAAAATCAACAATAGGGCTTACAGCAAACTAGAAATCTTCTTCACAACAGAAAACATCATCAATGAAATGGAAAGACAACCTATGGAATGAAAGAAAATATTTGCAAACCATCTTTCTGCTAAGGGGTTAATATCCAAACTATAGAAGGAACTTACACAACTCAATAACAAAACAAAACAAAAACAAAAACCAAACAATTCAATTTAAAAAATGGAAGACATATAGGAGCGCCTGGGTGGCTCAGTGGGTTAAAGCTTTTGCCTTCGGCTTGGCTCATTATCCTAGGGGCCTGGCATTGAGCCCCATGTCGGGCTCACTGCTCTATGGGGAGCCTGCTTCCTCTTCTCTCTCTGCCTGCCTTTCTGCCTACTTGTGATCTCTGTCTGCCAAATAAATAAATAAAATCTTAAAAAAGAAAAATAAAATAAAAAATGGAAGACATACAAATGAACAACAAGTACATGAAAAGGTACTCGACATCTCTAATCATCAGGAAACTGCAAATCAAAAAGACAGCGAGATATATCTTACACCTGTTAGAATGACTATTATTAAAAAGACAAATAACAAATGTGGGCAAGGACGCAAAGAAGAGGGAACCCTTATGCGCTGTTGGTGGCAACATAAATTGGTACAACCACTATGGAAAACAGTATGGAGGTGCCTCAAAAAATGAAAAATGGAACTACCATTTGATCTATCAATTGCACTTCTGGATATATAGCCAAAGGAAATGATGTCACTAGCTTGAAGTGATATCTGTACCCTCAAGTTCATTGCAGCATTATTTGCAACAGCCAAGACATGGGAACAACCTGAGAATCCATAGAAATACAACTCTTTATGTGCTAAAAGAAAAAAAAGTATCATTAACTTAGAGTTCTATATCTAGTGAAAATATTCTTCAGAAATGAAGGGGACTTTGAAAAGGTGACTGCCAGGAGCTGGAAGGTCAGAAAGGAAACTATGGGAATGTTCTAGATGAAGAATAATGAGGCAGGGACTCTAAGGGCTGAGAGGGGAGATTCTCAGATGAAGTCTTTAGAGATCACCTACCCACAGCGTTACTTCTACAGTTAGTCTTCTAGACCAGAGATCTTACACACTATACTTACAAAATCCTGTGTGGTATCCCAGATCATCCAAAGCCTTCATCTTGACACATTTGTCTCCAGTCTTCTCTCACCCTGTCTTAAAATTCGTTTTAATTAAAGCCACCACTTTTAAAAGAAAAAGTAAACACAAACACAAAAGGGAAATGTTTTCCCTTTAAGAAAGAAACTCAGGAGTGCCTGGCTGGCTCAGTCAATAGAGCATGTGACTCTTGATCTCAGGGTTGTAAGTTCAAGTCCCACGTTGGGCATAGAGTTTACTTAAAAGGAAAAAAAAGAGAGGAACTCAGCTTTTCTTACTGAAATTCTCTGCTAGCTAGATTTGCTGGGCTAGGGTGGTGTTTCTCAAATTTGTCACTATTGACATTTTGGGATAGATAATTCTTTGTTGTGGGGGGCTGACCTTTGCTTAGTAGGATGTTTTAGCAGCATCCCTGGCCTCTGTCCACCATATATCAGGAACACTCCCCAAAACTGTGACAACCAAAAATGTCTCCAGGCTTGGCCGAGTGCCAAATGTCCTCTGGGGAGTAAACTTATCCTTAGATTAGTACCTAGGATATACATAAGCGTGCACACCCTCCATCCCCAACCCAGATGAATTAAAAGAAAAAAATAAGGGCAAAGTTCTGTTCCACAGATAATTTTTTTTCTTTTTAAAAAACTTAAATTCCAGTAGAGTTAACATACAGTATTAGTTTCAGGTATACAATATAGTGGCTCAACAATTCCATACATTACTCAGTTGTCATCAAGATAAGTATACTCATAATCCCTTTCACCTCTACCCACCCCCTTTCAACAGATAAATTTATCTTTGCCACTGGAAGATGTTTCCATGCCCCATTCCATGCCCTTTTCCTCTCAGGGCCACATCGACCTTTTCCATAGCTGGCCCCTTGAGCCTTTGGTTTTTGTTTGTTTGTTTGTTTGTTTACGCTCTTTCACATAAGCACACTTTTCAGCATGTCAGGGAAATTCGGAAAGATGTTGTTGCCACAGATATACCTGGTCTGGCTGGGCCACTTGGCATCTCCAGAGGGGACTGTGATATTGGACATCTGGCAGTTCCTGTTGTCCTCTGCCTCTGCTTCCCATGATGCACCTCACCGGTGTTTGTCTCTCATTTGGGGGCCTTCAGCCTTATATAGGACCTTTACTGGCACATCTGTAGACATCTCAATGGGAAGACAGTGTGGTCCTGGCCTCCTCTTCTTTTCTGGTGCAGCTGTAACTCCAGGGACTGTGAAGGTGTGAGGTGAGCAAATGGCAGGTTTCCTGTTCTCAGAACCAATTTTTTAATGTACCAATGTTGTTGCTTCCCAAAGTGCTACTACCTACCAAGAAGAGAAAAATTCTCCATTTTCTAAGGAAAACATATTTTCCCTTCTTTTATAAAACACATTAAAATTTCCCATGCTTGAGGTTTTTGGTTTTGTTTTTTTAATTTTATTTATTTATTTGACAGAGAGAGAAATCACAAGTAGGCAGAGAGGCAGGCAGAGAGAGAGGGGGAAGCAGGCTCCCTGATGAGCAGAGACCCTGATGTGGGGCTCGATCCCAGGACCCTGAGATCATGACCGGAGCTGAAGGCAGAGGCTTAATCCACTGAGCCACCCAGATGCCCCTTGTGCTTGAGTTTTAAACAGTCTAAATAAAGACCAAGGTAACAAAACTGTGGGCTCTCTGCTCAGCAGGGAGCCTTCTTTCCCCCATCTCTCTGCCTACTTGTGATCTCTCTTTCTCTCTCTGTCAAATAAAATCTTAAAAAAAAAAAAAAAAGACCAAGGTAACAAAACTGTGTCTGATGCACACATTAATGATGCTTCCAAGTTGTGTCATTTGAGGTCTGTGAGGTAGAGCGCAAGCTTACCGCTTCTTCCTCAAGGCGTACTATTTTCTTTTTTTAAGATTTTATTTATTTATTTATTTGACAGAGATCACAAGTAGGCAGAGAGGCAGGCAGAGAGAGGAGGAAGCAGGCTCCCTGCTGAGCAGAGAGCCCGATTCGGGGCTCGATCCCAGGACCCTGAGATCATGACCTGAGCCAAAGGCAGAGGCTTTAACCCACTGAGCCACCCAGGTGCCCCAAGGCGTATTATTTTCTGAAGCATTGAAAACACTGTCCAACTTCAGCTGGCGAAAACAAGTTATTCCGCTTACTCTTTCTTCCCCAGAGAAGATGTTCTATAAAGCGAATTCTGAGTGTTTTTAAATCATAAACTTGGTTTATTGATAACTCTCTTCAAATCATACTTTAATCCATCAATCCCCATCCCTTTCTCTCCCCTAGCACTTCCCCAAGTAAACACCTTGGATTTCCTCACTTAAGTCAAGCGACCTTCAGTAGCGCTTCTCAAGGCATGTGAGAATGAGGGGGAGTTTTTGAGAACGACAAGAAATATACCTGTGACAGTCAACTAACTATAAGTCATCTCCAAAAATATATTAAAACTCCATTTTTTATGTTTCTAAAAAAAATTCTGCCATTCTTTAAAAACTGTCAACTCTGTCAATGGGGAGAGAAAACGTTTTAATCATATAGTCATTCTGTGTCGATAGAAATCTGTCTCTGCCAACGATTGTTGAAATGTGAGAATAAAATTTTTCTGGATCTTATCCAAAAACAGAATGAAATCTGGGTTTTGCCCCACACTATTGTCAGCGTCATTTTCTAAATCGCCCTGGATGATATTAAAATGTTGGCTCTGGGATGCCTGGTGGGCTCAGTTGAGTCCCCTCTGCGTTCAGTTCAGGTCATGATCCCAGTGTCGTGGGATAGAGTCCCGAATGGGGCTCCCTGCTCAGGCGGGAGCCTACTTCTCCCTTGGCCTGCCGCTCCCCCTGCTTGTGTGCTCTCTCTCTCTCCCTCTGACAAATAAATACATAAATACTTTTTAAAAGTAAATGAAAATAAAAATAAGTAAAATAAAATGTTGGCTCTGGTTTCCTCACCACATCTCCACCACAGTCCTCCTGCTACCCTTCCCGCAGCCACATGGAATGACTCGGGCTCCTCTTCAAGCCTTGTCTCCTTGTCTGGAAAATGGGGCTAGTAATACCCTCTCATAATGTTACAAGAATTGAATGAGACCACACATGGGAAACACTGTCTTAGTCAAGTTTCCTTGATGAAGAGATGGTTGACTTTTCTGCTTTCAGAATGAATCATCAACAAAACAAAGAGACTTACCAACGCTAATTTTAAAAATGAAGGAACTGGGTGTCATGGAAGGACAGAGGGGTAATTATGTCTTTAAATGCAGGAAACGGATACCAGGGTGGCTCAGTTGTTGGGCATCTTTGGCTCAGGTCATGATCCCAGGATCCTGGGATGGAGCCCCGCATCGGCCTCCCTGCTCAGCAGTAAGCCTGCTTCTCCCTCTCCCACTCCCCCTGCTTGTGTTCCCTCTATTGCTGTGTCTCTCTCTGACAAATAAATAAAATCCTAAAAAAAAAAAACCAAAAGCGAAAACCAGGAAATGTTGAGCAAAATGGTCCAGAAAGGGCAGATACAACTGCAGCTTCAGGGGCCTCAACAGCTGTCCCCTTCACTCAAAAACGTCCTGCCATCAACATGACTCATCTTCAGACTTGTTCAGCCTGCATGACTCTCAGAACAATTTTCAAGAAAAAAATCTGATTGCTTCCTCCTTGCTAACAGATGGGCTTTTCTTCCCCAGTGTTTGATCCGGATCCAATAAGCTGTGACTAGGGAGGAGGCTTCCACGTCACAAATAGGTTTTGGGGGCCTATGAGAAGGAGAGCAAGGCTGACATGCTCCCCAAGAAGTATGTGGTCCCAGTGTTTGGAAATGCCTGGTACATAATGAGCGCTTAATGAGTCTTAGCTGTTGTCATTGTTGACAACGCACCCTGTAATTTTCAGTTTCCATGCGTTTGATTATACCTTTTTTTAAACCACTGAAGTGTCATTCTTCTTCTTTTTGAATGAAAAAGAAATCAGTTATTCATTCCTCCAAAAAAAACCCGTCACATTTAATGAGTCAAGCAATATTCTTAGCAATGGGGATACAGCAGAGCTTAACATTCCCACTTTTCATGGAATTTATATTCTAGTGGAAGCTGGAGACTCTGGGAATAATTGTAGCCTTAAACCATGAATGAATATAATCTGAGGTAGTGAGAAGATCCAAAAGAAAAATAAAACAGTTTGAGGGAGTAAATAATGATAGTGGAGGAAGACTAAGAGCTAAGTGTTGGAGATGAGACAAGGGCCTGTGGGCTATGGTAAGGAGCTTAATTTTTATGTTTAGAGTCATATAAACCCACGGAAAGGTTTTTTTGCATCGGGGGCTAGTGAGAGCAGATTTATATTTATAAAATGCCATGCTGGCTGTTGTGTGGAGAATAATTGTAGTGGGACAAGATAGAAAGCAAGGAAACAAGACAGGAGGCTACACCAGTCATTCAGGCTGAGGGGCAGGGAGTTGGAAAGAATGATCAGATTTAGGATATATTTTGTGTTTTGTCTTATTATGAAATGTTTCAAGCACACAAACATAAAGAAAAGTAGGTTGGTATATCTACCTTCCAAATCTGTCATAGCTTAACACTCTGCCACATTTGCTTCGGGTATGTTTGTTTTCAAAAAAAACTTTATAAATATAGAATCTCTCAGAATACCCCCACAGATCCCATTCCCTTCTCAGAGGTACCCGCTGTCCTGGTTTTGGTACTTGGCATTCACATGTATGTTTTTGAACTTCTATCACATATGTATATATCCATAAATATATACCATTGATTCATACTTTGGAAGAATTTGTAGAAAGGATATATAACTTTTTACCGACTTGATTTTTTTTCCTTTCACATTGTTTTGGGAATGTAACTCTGGCTTATTCATTTTTTTTTTCTTACTCTATACACATAGCATTCTTTTTCAGGCATATAGCACAGTGTATATACCCACTCTCTTGGTGGACAAGATACGTTGTTTTCAGTGTTTCACTATTACAAACAGTGATGTCATGAATACCCTTGTACATATCTCCTACTACGCATGTGAGGATATAACAGTTTCTCTAGGTGAATACTTCCTAGTCTTTTTGAGGTCATAGCTCATGAAGAAAGTGATAACATTTCTGTGGCATGTTGTTGAAATAGAAAGGACTTATGGGCTATACAAAGGACTATATAAGCCTTGGTGGGAAAAAAAAAAAAAGCTCATTACTGTTTTCTTCTAAGAAAAAAATGGAATAGTAAAGCATTATGGAAAACATAATATATTAAACTTGCATAAAACTTCCCAAAAAAGTTAATAAAAAGTTTGAGGGATCTTCCATAGCAGATTTAGTGCTTGAAATGTCTATACTCCCTGATCAAGACATTTTAATGACAATGTCTTCAAATTCTTGTGGATACAACTGAAAAAAAATTTCACATTTTTTACAATCATTTAAAGTTTGAAGTGTCAGCAAACTGGTGTAACCCAGCCTCTGTGGAAAACAGTATGGAATTTGCTCAAGAAATTAAAAATAGGACCACCCCATGATCCAGCAATCACACTACTGGGTATTTACCCAAAGAATACAAAACACTAAGTTGAAAAAAGTTGCACTTCTATGTTTTTGCAGTATTATTTTCAATAGCCAAAATATGGAAGCAACCCAAGTGTCCATCAGTAAATGAATGGATAAAGAATATGTGACACACACACACACACACACACACACACACGTATACATGCAGTGAAACATAAAAATATGGAATCTTGCCATTTACAAAAAACCATTTGTGGACTTAGAGGGTATTATGCTAAGTGAAATAAATCAGAGAGAGACAAATACCATATTTCACTTATGTGTGGAATTCAAGAAACAAAACAGAGGGAAAACAGAGACAAACTAAGAAACAGACTCTTAACTATGGAGAACAAATTATGGTCCCCAGAGGAGAGGAGGGTGGGGAAATGGGTGAAATAGTGCAAGTGCACTTGTTGTGATGAGCCCTGAGTAATGTATAGAATTGCTGAATCGCCATATTGTACACCTGCAAACTAATATAACACTGGATGTTAACTATATTGGAATTAAAATTAAAAATTTAATAAAATTTAAAAATAGGAAATAAAAATAAAGTAGGATGAACGCTAGGGATTAAAAGGAATTAAACAGCATTTAAACCAGGGTTTAGGAGAGCCTGAGTGGCTCGGTTGTTTAAGTGCCCAGCTCTTGATTTTGGCTCAGGTCACGATCTCAGGGTCAAGAGATTGAGGCCCTAGTTGGGCTCTGTGCTCAGGGCAGAGTCTGCTTGAGATTCTCTCTCCCTCTCCCCATGCCCCTCCCCCCCTTGCTCATGTTCTCTCTCCCCCCCAATAAATAAATAAAATCTTAAAAAAATTAAAAAGTAAAAGTTTATTTTAACTTACTTATGAGAAATAAAAATACAATTAATGTAACAAAATAAAGGCTGAAATTGTTATTTAAAAATCTAATACACCAAAAATAAAAAGATGAAAATAAAATAAAAATTAATTTTCTTTTCTATCTTTGGAAAATATAATTTTGAATGATAAACATTTTATTTATCAAATATAATTTATCATTTTTATGATAAATAAGATTTAGATTCCAGTTGTGCTTATAGTACAGAGTTCACACATACCGGTTTCCCTTATTATTAACACTTTGTGTTTATATGGTACAGATGTCATTATTAATGAACAGATATTGATACATTATTATTAACTAAAATTCATACTTCATTCAGATTACCTTAGTTCTTGCCTAATGTCCTTCTGTAGCAGGATCTCAGCCACATCATATTTAGTTGTTATATCTTTTAGGCTACCCTTGGCTCTGTTTCTCTGCCTTACCTTGTTTTGGATGACCTTGACATTTTTTAGGAATTCTGGTCAATTAATTTGTAGAATGCCCGTCAACTGAGATTTGTCTGATGTTTTTCTCTGCATTAAACTGGGGTTATGGGTTTTTGAGAGGAAGACTGCAGAAGTAAAGTGCCATTCTCATGACATCACATCAAGGGTGCAAACTATTGTCACAAATCTCCTTTTTGGTTTTTAGTCATTTGATCCTGTTTTCTGGCATGTCTGGTAATTTTTGAGGAAATGTCAAGCATTGTGTACAAATTATATGTAAGTTTTCCCCTTCATCAGTTTTTTGTATTATGCTTAGTGTGTCTTTCTTCTTACCTTCCTTGGATATTTTTCTATTCTGTTACTTAAAGTTGTTTAGGTCAACTGATTGCCAGTCTTTTTTCTTTTCTAACATGTAAGTTTAAGGTAATAAATTACCCTATAACTGTGGTTTTAGGTACAACTCACAGATTTTTGGTATGTTGTATTTTCATTCAGGTAGTTTTTAAATGTTCATAGTGATTTTTTTTCTTTGACTCATAGGTTATTTAGAAGGGTATTCTTAATTTCCAAAACCATGGTGATTTTCTCTTACTGATTTCTACCATAATTGTGCACAGATCATAATCTGTATGATTTTAATCCTCTTAAATTTAGTGAAACTCAACAACAACAAAACAACCTGATTTTAAAAATTGGTAAAGGATTCAAGTAGACATTTCTTCAAAGAAGATATACATGTGGCCAATAAACACATGAAAAGGCACTCAAGATTAATAATCATTAGGGAAATGCAAATCAAAGCCATAAGACACCAGTTTGCTCCTATTAAGATGGTGACTATTGAAAAACAGAAAATAACAGGTGTTCATGTGGATGGGGATTATTTGGAACTCTTGTGCATTGCTGGTGGGAACGGAAAACGATGCAGCCACTTTTGAAAATGGTATGGCAGTTCCCCAAAATATAAAAACAGAATTACCATATACTCCAGCATCCCACTTCTGAGTAGATCCTCAAAAAAATTGAAAGTAGAGTCTCAGAGGCACCCTATATCCATGTAAATAGCAGCATTATTCACATAGCCAAAAGGTGGAAGCAATCTGTTATGGACAGAATGTCTTTGTCCCCCTCACTTCCCCAATACCCATCTGTTAAAGCTCTAATTCCCGCTGTGATGGTATCTGAGTTTAGCTGAGTTGAGAGGGTGGAGGCCCTATGATGGAATTAATGCCCTTATAAAAAGATGAAGACACAGAGCTCTGTCTTCCCACCATGTAAGAATACAGCAAAAAGGAAGCCATCTGCAAACCAGGAAGAGGGCCCTCCTCAGACACCAAATCTTCTGGCACCTTGATCTTGGACTTCCCAGCCTCCAGAACTGTGGGAAAAGAAATGGTCAAGCTATCTAGTGTGTAATATTTTGTTTCAGTAGCCCAAACTCACTAAGACACACCTAAAATGTTCATTGACAGAAAAATGGATAAACAAAATATTGTATATACATACAAAGGAATACTGTTCAGCCTCAAAAAGGAAGAAAATTCTGTCATATGCTACAACGTGGATTAACTCTGAAGATACTATGCTAAAGGAAATAAGTTAGTCACAATCAGAAATGCTGTAAATTCCACAGGAAAAGCAGAATGGTGGTTGCCAGGGGTTAGGGGTAGAGGAGAATAGGGAGTTATTTTTAAATGAGTACAGAGTTTCAGTTTGGGAAGATAAAGAGTTCTGAAGATGGATAGTGATGACAGTTGTACAACAGTATGACTCTTCTATCTTTTTTTTCTTTTTTTAAAGTAGGCTCCATGCTCAATGTTTAAAAATTTCAGAATAAAAAGTTGGGGATATAAAATTAAAAGATAAATTCATTGTTCAGTTTCCTTGATATTAGTTTCAGTAAAGGTTAAGGCCAAACACTATTGGAAAAGTGTAAAGGACTGAAGAAATATGATTAAAATAGATGTATGACAGGCAAAGGAAGAAAGGTGGCTTGGCACTATAGGAGGTTTGAAAATGATTATATGGAGAGAGGAAGAAATCAGTGGAAAAGAGAGATGTTGGGATGCCTGGGTGGCTCAGTTGGTTAGGCGGCTGCCTTCTGCTCAGGTCATGATCCCAGGGTCCTGGGACTGAATCTCGAGTCAGGCTCCTTGCTCAGCTGGGAGCCCGATTCTCTTTCTCCCTCTGCCTGCTGCTCTCCCTGCTTGTGCTCTCTCTCTCTCTTTATCAAATAAATAAAATCTTTAAATAAAAAAAGAAAAGAGAGATGTTGAGATCAGAGAGAATTGTTGGTTCAGAGGTAGGAAGGAAAAGAATAAGACAGGTGCTTAGAACTGAATTAAAAATTTCATGGGACGCCTGGGTGGCTCAGTTGGTTAAGCGGCTGCCTTCGGCTCAGGTCATGATCCCAGCGTCCTGGGATCGAGTCCCACATCGGGCTCCTTGCTCGGCAGGGAGCCTGCTTCTCCCTCTGCCTCTGCCTGCCACTCTGTCTGCCTGTGCTCGCTCTCTCTCTCCCTCTCTCTCTGACAAATAAATAAATTAAAAAAAAAATTTCATGCATGGTCCCACTAGGTTGAGTCCTTTCTAAAGATATTAGGGTATATCATATGGGTATATTTTTGAGTACCTCTTAATTATACCTTTTTTTAATGTTTATCAGCTGTTTAGGTATAAAAGATTTATCATCTATCACTTTAAAAGTTCATAAAGTTATGTACTTTATCTCATTTAATCCTTCAATATTCTGAGTTCAGGAATAATCATTTGTTTTATGGATTAGAAAATTGACTTTGCTAAAGTTACATAGCTAATAAATGGAAAAGTCATTTCCAAGACTTTTGACTTCATGTAGTGTAATCTTGGGACAGTTTCATTAAATACTGACTTTTTATTTTTATTTATATTTTTAAAGATTTTATTTATTTATCTGTCAGAGAGAGAGCAAGCGAGCACAGGCTAGAGAGATCCCAGCGTCCTGGGATCGAGTCCCGCGTCAGGCTCCTTGCTGGGACCATGACCTGAGCCGAAGGCAGCCGCTCAACCAACTGAGCCACCCAGGTGTCCCAGGATATACAAATTTAGACCAGAGCTGGACTGTTCGTGACAGTAAAGAGACAAGCATCCCCTTCACTCTTTACTACTCAGGCTTTCCACTAAACAAACAATGAATGAATGTTAGAGTAGTTTAGAAAAGATGCCAAATTAGTAATCTGGTGTAGGCAGACAAGGCAGCCTTCTATTTCAGGTGCTACTAATAGAAAACCTACTGAAAACTATCTGAAACAGTAACAGAAAGGCATTGGCTTAAGAAAACTGACAAGTAAAGAGGTGGGGGGGTGTCAAAGTTAATTCTGGAATTTTTGGGGAGATTCTTACCCATGAGATGGGTCCTCAGGCTGGCCCCTCATTGTAGCAAAATAGTTATAACACTCCACAAGCTAGACGGTCTCCTCATCTCTTACCTGTAATCACTGGGTAAATGGGCCCATACTTGATCTAACTGGCAAAGCCTGGAAACGCCCTGTAGCTGTAGTTGCATTTACAGGTTCAGCTCTGGAGTAATCACTGTGACAAGGAGGACATGTTATGATTGGGTTATGATCTGAGGCAGCAGTTAGAACTCTGCAGTCAAACCTACCCAATCCTACAATGAATACTACAAACACATCTCAGTGAGGCCGTGCCTCTCAGTTTGTGTTCATCTTGGTCCCTCTTATGTCTTGTAAGCTTCTTGGTGCAAGGGTTGTATTATACTCCGTTCAAAGCTCCCCGTTCACAGTGGCCTTCATTTAATTACTGTTGAACAATGTTAAACTCCACTGACCTGTAAACCTAGGCCAAAGGAGAATAAGCTAAGATTAAGCCAAGCTAAGACCACAAAGTTAATGGTAGAGAGCCAGCACTGGAAACTAGATACTGTTCGTTCATTCTTTTATTCATGAAACAAATAGGGCTGGGAAGAGGTAGTAGGTAGGAACGAAATTAAACAGGACCTTGCAAATCGTATTGTTTTAAAGTTCTTTCCGTGGGTGGGTTTCATCCCCCTCTTCAAGGAAATCTGAACCCTGGCCTTGGTCCAGTGAATTTTCTGAGCAGCTTGACTCAGCATCTTGTCCCAACCTTCATCCGCACGTCAGCGGTGCCATCCAGCACCTTCCATCTCTTCTGCCCTTGGCATTTCATCTTTCCCAGCTATCTGATTTCCCCGACCCTTCGACTTTTAAAAAAAACCAGGGTTCTCCTGAGCACTCTGTTTTCGCTCTCTTATTTCACAGCTCCCCAGTCCCACCGCCCAACTCTCTCAACGCCTCTCAACGCCGCACTCGATGACATTCAGTCGCCCTTCAAAGTCAGAAGGAATCGGCCGGGCCAGTACTTGGAGGGTATTCCCAAACCAAAGAGGTCTCACCCATCCTGCTCATTAGATCGGAACAACAGCTTACCCAACACCCACATTTAGATTGTTCCGCCACTACTCTGGGGATGGTTTTATTTGCGGCTGCTTTCCTCCAGCTACAGCCACCGTGTGGAAGAGCACCGTTAGAATTTTCCCGAAATGTTGCTGTCGCGAGTCCCGGCCACCTCTTCGTCGTCTTCGCCGCTCCCCCGGGCCAGGCCCTCCTCCAGGCCGGCGGGTAACGCCGCAGTCGCACCGGCGCTTCCAGGGGAGGCAGGCGCCGCGCGGGACGGAGGGCACCGCCACAGGCCCGACGCCTAAAGGCGTGCGGGAGGCCGGGAGGCCGGCAGGCCGCGGGAGAGGGCGGGAGCTGACGCGCGGCGAACGCGGCGCGCCGCGAGCCCGGGCGGAAGACGTGGGCGGAAGGTGGTGGGCCGGGTGGGCCGGGTGGGCGCCGGAGGGCGGGGCCCGCGCGCGCCGGGGGCGGAGCTCCCGCGCCGGTCACGTGACAGGTCCGGCGGCAGCGGCGGCGGCGGCGGCGGCCGCGGCGTCTTCAGCGGCGCCCAGTGCAGGATGGTGCTGGAGGCGGCGGCGGCGGCCGTGGTGGCGGCGGCGTCGTTGGCGGCAGCGGGAGGGGGTGCTGTGGCGGCATCGGCGGCGGCGCCCGCGGGTGGTGTAAAATGGCGGATTTCGAGGAGTTGAGGGTAAGCGGGGGCGCGGGTGTGGGGAGTGGAGGCCTCGGGGGAGGGGAGGGGAGGGGAGGCGGGGAAGCCGCAGCGTCGCCGGCCGCCACCTTCTTGTTTCGCCGGGATCGGTTGTCGGAGCCGGGAGCCCCGGCCCGAGTGCGAGCGGGCGCTCGCCCGGGCGGGCGCGGGCGGGGGAGGGGAGCCAGGCGGCGGAGGACGCTTGGGCCGCGCGGGGGCGGCGGGCCCGGGGCCCGGGCGTGCGGCCGGTGGGTCCCGCGGGGGGTCCGCACACCTGGCGTGGAGCGGGGGCCGCCGTCGGGAGGGGCCCGTGGGGACCCGACTTTCTCGTGTAAGGGCTGAGGTGGGAAGCGGGATTTGCTTTTCCACCTTCATGGTGTGTGTGTGTGTGTGTGTGTGTGTGTGTGTGGCGATTCAGAAGTCTACACGTTACTCACTTGGTGGGAGCCTGTTCTCTGAAACGTGAAGTTGCGTTTAGGAATCCTCTCTCTTATGGCTGATGCTACCGTTTAGTGAGATCTGTCACAAGAAAGGCCCCTTTCTCCCACCAGTGCTTCCTCTTGAAGAGAAGCGTGGTCTTTTGGGAGCGCTGCCTTTAATAATCGACCTTAAACCTTGATATTTTCGTGGTGCCGTGGTAAGACACCCGCAAAGGCCGTGTTGTCATGAGGTTTGTTTGTGAACTCGTTTTGCTCGAGGGAAAGCGTTTTTCTTTCTAGTCTGAGAACAAGGTCACAACTTTATTGTTGATACCTTTGTATACTAGAGGCTTGACAGTGGGTGTGCTGGGGATAGAACGGAAAAGATGTTTTTCCCTGGGCTGATAACCTTCAGAGTCCTCGATTGAAACTAAACGGTGGTCAACGAATAGGCTTTATTTTTTACGGATCGCTGAATTACTGGCGACAGAAATGGAATATTCAAGGACGGAAACCCTGATTTAAAAGAAAAGTCAAAGTAGAGACGAATGTGAACTTGAAATTAACGGCAGTCCTTTTGTATAACAGACGTGTGATGTTAGGGTGACTTTTTTGGAATAAGAAAGAAGAATCTGGTAAAATATTCAGTTTTGTATATTTATTGTTTTTTTTCCACGAGGGATGGAGTGGGGAAGGATGTTGACTGTTCACCTGGCTGGTACGGTGGACATCAGCAAAAGGATGCATTGGTGATTCTGATCTAAAGGGAGAATGTGTTATAGTTTGCGTAATACCTGCCATTTTCCCTTCTGTTGTTTCAAAAAGAATGGTACATTAATGCATTTTATGCTCTATATTAGTTTATACAGAGAACCATGATAGTAGGTAAAGGGTAATGGTATTGGTAAGTGTAGGAGTTTTAATGTCTCAGAGTATAGAGCTTTTTAAACACCTGTGGAGCTTTGAAACAAGCAGGCCTGAGCCTCAGCTGTATAAATGAATGCATTAGGTTCAGGAATTGGTTGAGGAGACTGAATGTTGAAGTTAAAATTTTTTCTTTTTTAACCCGCAGTATCCTCTTCATTTTGCATAGTAACATCTCTGTATAGTTTATTCTCTTCTTAGGTTTTTTGTTGATGAAAAATTTTCCAAGACTTGCATTAGACTTTTGTAAATGTTGTTGGTCAAAGCTTAATAAGAGGGAGGATTTAAGGGGCGCCTGTTTGCTCAGTCGTTGGGTGTCTGCCTTCGGCTCAGGTCATGATCCCACGGTCCTGGGATCCAGCCTGTGGAAGCCTGCTTCTCCCTCTCCCACTCCCTCTGCTTGTGTTCCCTCTCTTGTTGTGTCTCTTTCTGTCAAATAAATAATATCTTAAAGAAAAAGAAAAAGAAAAAAAAAAGGAGGATTTATTTACCAGTCTAGGGCAGAGAAGGCAGTCAGTACTGAAGTTTGGGTGGAACCAGGAACTGCAAAGTGGTTGGAAACGGTAGATGCGGTTTTCTCTTTGGGTCTACTTGTCCCTTCCCCCTATTCCACTCTCCCTTTTTATCTCCCTCCACCTCCTTTCCCCCTCCCTACCCTTGCCCCCTACAGTTTGTTTTGTGGGTCACTTCATCTCTTTCTGTAAATCAGCTGTCTTTGCTTCTCCCTGCACTTGATGGAAGATGGCCCCTCCCTCATAGTTCACATAAGGTGCCCAACAGAGAGTAACTGGGAGGAGTTTTCAGAGGAGGGAAAGTGTGCAGATGGATGCTGGAAAAGAGTTATCCACCCCAGTCTTCGCCTTAGCTGCTCAGCGGCATCTTCTACATTTAAGGATGAACAGTCTCTGTGCCCTGCCCTCATATCAAACAGTGACAATGATGATGATGATGATGATGATGATGATAGATATCCATTATAATATAAGTGGTTATTACATTCCTGGCTCTGGTCTAAGCACTTCACATACCTGTTTGATTCTCACAACAATTGTAATAGAATTGTTAGAAGAATTGTCAGAAGAAAGTAAGACAGCTTGAGTAAACTGACGCAGTTTGAGCTGGAAGACCTGGGATGTTTAACCTCAGATGTCCAGCTTTAGAGTCCGTGCTTTTCAGAGTCTGAGCTGTCCTGCTCTGCATAGTTTCCTTCAGGTTCATGTGGTGCTGCTAGCCATCAGCCTGCGATCTATGAACTAAATGATAAACAGCCGGTGCCTTCTTATGTGATATATAATACTGCAGGGGAAACAGGACAGCTGACTGAAAATCTAATTAGAAAGGAGGGAAAGAGGAAGAAACATGCAGGGCATTCTAAATGGTCTTTGCCTCAGAATATACTCTGTGAGGGTCAGAGAGATCGTCAAGTAAATTGAAGGACGAGGAAGAATGGCCAGCATTAGTTTGTTGACTAACTTGGCAGTAGAGGAAATAGCCGACCTGGATGTCACATATTTGGCTGCCCATGCTGCTGCTGAAAGGATTTGCAGTATCTTTATCCATTATCATTTGGGGCTACTCCCTAGGGGCATGTATAACCAGAGCAGGTCACTTCTGGCTGGTGATGCCATCTCCTGTACTGGAGGTCAGGAATTCTGGGAAAGGTCATCCCCACTGTGCTTTGGTGACTCCTGTGCCTTTGCTTTGTAAGCTTAGGGTGGGGGTGGGGGTTATTTGATGAGGCAGCTCCTGTGGAACCTTAAGAGGTCACCAGATGATTTTAGTTTTTGAGACTGCTATGTAAGCCAATACTAGAGGTCTTGTCCGGTCATAGCAGAATATGGCAACCCTATACTTTGCTATTTTCATTTTAATAGAATACCAGCACACCTTTCTTCTAGTTCTTCCGAGAGAGAGGATCTGACTGGCTGAGCTTAGCTGAGGGTCCTCTTCTATTCTAATCATCTGTGGCCAGAAGCTTAGAGTCCTAGCACACAAACCTGACTCATGAGATTATCTTGATGGGTTGGGGAAAAGGAAGGAGCAAATTCTCTGAAGTGGAAATTGTGGGCTGAGTAGTCAAGGACGATTATGATAACACATCATGTATTCAAAGCTTTCAAGATGCTCGAGAAGAAATTATTCAATTCAGTGGTTAGTTGTATATAGTTTTTATGTTGGTAGAAGTTTCTGAATTAACTAATTTGTAAATTAACTAGTTGTGAATTAACTTGGGACAAGCTCATAAGGTCTGATGACTGGAACCTCTGTCACTGCCACCCTCCTTTCTCCCTGCGAAATAGTCTCTGTCAGAGCTAAGCACAGGGATGGAGCAGAGGCAGAATGGTCGGGGTTCTGAAGTCCAGAAAAGCCACCAGAGTGGCTTTTTTTTTTTTAAATGATGTTTTATTTTAGAGAGTGAGCTTGCATTCGAGTGCCGGGGTGGGGGTGGCGGGTGGAAGGGCAGAGGGAGAGAGAATCTAAGCAGCCTCCCCGATGAGTGCACAGCTCAACATGGGGCTCAGTCTCATGACCCTGAGATCATAACCTGAGCCGAAATCAAGAGTGGGACATTTAATTGACTGAGCTATCCAGGGATCCCCCAGAGTGGCTTTTTTACCCTTGTCTTTCTCCTCCAGTTGCATAATTATATACTGTGGGCTGTTGGTGCAGTCTTTTGGCAGTTCTTAAAAAGGTTCTTGCTATTATTTAACCTGGTTAATCTACTCTCCTTACTTCTCACCTCTGAATTATGGAGATGGAGGAGGGCTCTATTGCAGTAACATTCTTCTTCTTTTTTTTTTTCTTTAAAGATTCTCTCTCCTCCTCTCTTGCATTCCTCATCCCCTTCCTTTTGTGCATTGCATTTATTATCTCCACGTGTGTCAGAGAACAAGAGTGAATGTGTGTGCAGTCTTAGTGTGTGGGCTAGTGAAAGAGAGTGAGTGATCGTAACTTTTTTAATAGATACTGGCAAACCAAATGCAGAAGAGCTTTTATGCCGAGTCTTAAGTAATTCTATAACAGAAGATTTTCTGCCTAGAAGGCTTGGATGTTTGGTTCTTCACACAAAGCAGGACTTGCCATTCTGGTAGCTTCAGGTGCTGTTAGGATATAGAGGGAGAATGGGAAGTTAATGGGGGGGCATGTGAGGTTAGAGTTCTTCATCCTTCATGCTCCTCAACTATTGGACGAGGAAATAGACTAATAGATAAGATAGATGCAACTGAATCTACCATATGATTCAAAGTCATGAGTGGACATAACTGAAATTTCGGGACACAACTTCACATGAGATCCTGTCTGTGAAAGCACATTCCAAACTCAGTATTTAACTTAAATGGATAATTTAAAATAGTAAACCAAGGTATTCTTAGCTGTGGTAGATGCCTTTGCATTTGTTTGCACCTTAGGTCTGTGGCGTCCCTCCATGAAAGTCTTTTATAAGACATTTCTAAGACTGTTCTAAATATAACATTCTTCAGATGTTTCTCTTTTTTTTTAGCATTTTGCTTTTCTTTTTCTGGATTGGATCTTAGTTATTTTATTTTTAAAAATTTTTTATTGAGATATAATTTACATACCGTAAAATTCAGCCTTTTAAAGTGGCTTTGGTCTATTCGCAGAGTTGTGCAAGCATCACCACCATCTAATTCCATAACATTTTCATCATTCTGAAAGAAACCCAGTACCCATTCGCAGTCACTCCTCCTTCTTACATCCAGCCCTCAGCTTCCAGTAATCTACTGTTTGTCTCTATGGATTTGTCTGTTTTAGACATTTCATAGAGATAGAATCATACACATGGCCTTTTCTGTCTGGCTCCTTTCATTTAACATAACCTTTTCAAGGTACATGTTGCAGATGTGGCAGTGCTTCTTTCCTTTTTACGGCTGAATAATATTCCACTGTATGGAGTATACCACATTTTGTTTATTCATGAGTTTGTGTATTTGGGTTGTTTGTACTCTTTGACGTATGAACATTCATCTGTGTATAAGTTTTGTGTGGACATATGTTTTCAGTTATTTAGGGTAGTTACCTAAGGATGGCATTACTGGGTACAAGTGATAACTCTGTTTAAGTGTTTGGGGAACTGTCAGACTTTCCCGAAACTACTACATTTTACATTTCTACTAGTAGTTATAAGAGTCCTAATTTCTCCATATCCTCACACACATGGGTGTAAAGTGGTATTTCATTGTGGTTTTGATTTGCATTTACCTGGTAACTAATGATGTTGAGCATCTTTGCATGTGCTTATTGGGTATTTGTATATTTTCTTTGGGAAAATGTCTACTTAAACCTTTTTCCCATTTTTAAACTTTTTAAGTTCGAGTATTCATCAGATATATGATTTGCAAATATTTTACTCATTTTTATGGACTGTCTTTTCACTTTTTCCATAATGTACTTTGAAGCACAAAAGTTTTTTTTAATTTTGACAAAGTTTAATTTATAAATGTATTCTTGCTTATGATTTTGATAAGTCATTGCTTAATCTAGTGTCATAAAGATTTATGTCTGTTTTCATATAAGGGTTTATATTTGTAGTTCTAGTTTTAACATTTAGGTTGTTGATCCATTTTGAGTTAATTTTTGTTTATGGTGTGAGGTAGGGATTGAACTTCTTTTGCATATGGATATCCACTTTCACACATTATTTGTTGAAGGATGATTCTTTCTCCCTTGAGTTATCCTTACAGCTAGTCTCTTTTTCAAGTACCTGAATTTAAGAAATTACACAGTTGAAATAAAAGTGATATGTGGAATCAATTGATATCATAGTCCGAACTATTCTCTATGAATGTTTACATTGAACCTCCACCCCTGGTAATGTGGCTTTTTTTCCTCGACTTTTTTTGGAAAAGTGGTTTGAAACAAATAAGGGTTTTTGTGACTTTGCGGAGAACAATGTAAATCTAACATCGACATTCAGACCTCTCCATTTGATTATTTATATAGGTCAGTAAAAGCTGTTCTTGATTACGTTGCAGAAGTTTGTTTTTGCATGGTTATTGACTGACTTTGGCCAAATTATTTCACTTTTTCTTTAACCTGGAAAATGTTGTTTTTTAAAAAAATATTTATTGAAAGTGTGTGTGTGTGTGTGTGTACATACATGCACACGCATGCATGCGTGCACACAAGGGGGAGGAGAGGGAAAGGGAGACAGAATCCTAAGCAGGTTCCACACTCCATGCTCAGTGCAGAGCCTGACACAGGGCTCAATCCCACAACCCTGAGATCATGACCAGAGCCAAATCAAGAGTCAGAAGCTTAAATGACTGAGCCACCCAGGCGCACCAACCTGGAAAATGTTTTTGTTTATGTCTTTGAAGATTTCTTTATTTTTGAGAGAGAGAGAGCCCGCGTGCGAGAGAGCATGCACTCATACAAGTGCATGAGCAGAAAGAGGCAGAGACAGATGGAGAGAGAGAATCCTAAGCACGCCCCATGCTGAGAGTGGAGCTGCAGTAGGGGCCTGTTCTCAAGACCCTGAGATCATGACCTGAGCTGAAATCAAGAGTTGGAAGTTTAACTGACTGAGCCACTCAGGCGCCCCTGGAAAGTGGTTTTAATAATGATTTTTATTCTTATCACCGTTCCTCATTGTTTTTCCCAAATGAAAGCAATACCTGTGCAGGTAGTTCAGGAAAATTCAGAAGGAAAAATAAAAGCCCTTCCTTTCTTTCCCAGTAGATTCCACTCCTGATATAACTAACTGCCTTTTAACTATGCTTGGATATTTCCGTTTTTAGTTTTTCTCTTTAGGCTAGTTCCCAAATTCAAAAACACCACATACTTTTCTGTATCTTGATTTTTCTTTAAACTCTGAGCAGTGTCTTTTGCTTGACTCTAGTAGATAAGAAGTTTAGATCATTATGTTTTCCACTTTTCCTAGCATATTGATTTGTACTAGTTATACTTTTTATTATTTTTTTAAAGTTTTGAATTCCAGTTAATGTAAAGTGTTATACTAGTTTCAGGCATACAATTTAGTGATTCAGCGCTTCTGTACATCGGGCAGTGTGTATCCCAAGTGCCCACTTTAATCCCCATCACCTAGTTCACCCATCCCCCCTCCAACTCTTGTCTGTTAACCCTCTGTTAAATACACTGAAAAGTCTATTTCTTGATTTGCCTCAGTTTCCCTTTTTTTCCCCTTTGCTCGTTTGTTTTGTTTCTTAAATTGACGAATGAAATCGTGGTATGTGTCTTTTCTCTGACTTACTTTGCTTAGTGTATACTCTCTAGCTCCAACTCTGTCACTGCAAGTGTCAAGATTTCATTCTGTTTTATGGCTGAGTAATATTCCTGTGTGTGTGTGTGTGTGTGTGTGTATGTGTACAAGCACGCCACGTCTTTGTCCATTCACCTATTGATGCACACTTGGACTGCTTCTGTAATTTCGCTATTGTAGATGATACTGCTATGAATACTGGGTGCATGTATTCCTTTGAATTAGTATTTTTATATTCTTTGGGTAAAAACCTAGTGCAACTGCTGATTCGTAGATTAGTTCTATTTTTATCTTTTTAAGGAACTTCCATACTGTTTTCCAGAGTGGCTGCCCTAGTTTGCATTCCGACTAAGAGTGCCAGAAGGTCCCCCATATACCACATACTTGCGAACACCTGTTGTTTCTTGTGTTACTGATTTTAGCTATTCTGAGAGGTGTGAGGTGATATCTTATTGTAGTTTTGACTTGCATTTTCCTGATGATGAGTGATGTTGAGCATCTTTTTATTGTGTCTGGCCATCTTTTTCTTCTACCAGTTACATTTTTGTTTCTAATTTTGCTGCTAGTTATTAACTTTTTGTAATAGTTAAACTTCTGTTTCTTGACCTATCAATTTTAGGCAGTATCTCTTCAGTTCCCGGTCTCGCAGAGGATTTAGTACCCATCTATTTCCCTTTGTTTCTCCTACCTCCAGTCTTCCTCTACTTCCAGCCTTCATTTTTTATTGCACTGTCAAGATTTTAGCATTTATATTATGGTTATAACACTTCTAAACTTTTCTGTGCTTCTGTAGGAGGATTCTAGAAATTGAGTTTTGGACCACCCTTTGTAGTATGTATCCTGATAGAAATATTAGTCACTGTGAAACCAGATCACTTGGAGCTATAGAGGAACTTCTGTTACTACCCCTGTGCTTCTCAAAGGAGAAAGGTAATAGAGTCCTGCTTGAGTGAGGAGAATTCATGGAAATTATCTTTTAAATTTAATATTATAGTGTGTTCTCATATGTAACCATTCAACTTTTCTTGGAGATGGGTTTTTCTGGAGCTCTCAACCTTTCTTTTCGAATTTGGGCAGCTTGCTTTCTAGATCTGCTGTACAGCTGTCATCCTGGGATTATATTGCACCTGGATTAGGTCTTTTGCTTGAATCCCTTGTCTTTTTAAATTCCATTTTTGATATTACTGGGATATAATCTTGAGTAGTTGTTTTAGGATGGACATGTGATAAATGTCTAATTTCTTCAGTGTCTGAAAATGACTTGCCTTTCTTCCTGATTGGAGGTTTAGATGTAGAATTATATATTTTGGTAATCAGTTTTTCCTACCGAATTTTGAAAGCTTTGCCTTAGGAACTTAAAACACCAGTGTTGCTAATAGAGTTGCATTACAAATCTGGTAGTTATCCTTTTGTAGTCACCTTGTTTAAAATCTTTGTGGTGATCTTTTTATCTTTGGTATTTTGTGAAATGTGTCTAGTTGTGAAATGGTATTTTGTGAAATGTGTCTAAACCTTTTTTTCATTCTTGGGGGGTAACTTTTTAGCTCTAAGACGTTTCAGGTATGGGGAATAGCTTTTATTTCTTTGATTACTTTTTTCTCTCTTTTCTGTTTTCTTTAAGACTTCAGGGGTGAAAGTTGGACTTCTAGATTGACACATATTTGTTTATATCTGAGGATTTCCTTGATTTTTGTCTTTAAACTCTTCTGCAGAATTTATTTCAGTGATTATATTTTTAGTTTATAGAAGTTTTATTTTTTCTTCCTTTCAATAACAACTTGTTCTCAGTTTATGGCAAAAAATACCTTGAAGTCTCTGAGGATGCTAATTCCTTTAAAAAGATCTCTTGAGACAGTTCTCTTATTATAATCATGGTTTGTGTATTTGGCTTTGCCAAATTTGTTTTTGCCCATTTTTATATTGGGGGCCATCTATCTTTTTCATATTGATTTTACCCACAGTATGTAGACATACAAAATTATATTATACCTATATATCTAAGTTTTTACGTACATAAAAATTTTATACAAATGGAATGATGCTGTATTTTTTTTTGTTTATTATCGTTTTAAATTTTCCATTGTATGAATACCAGTTTATCAGTTCTCTTGTTGGAAATTTGTGTAGTTTCCATTTTTTTTCCTATTACACGTCCCCAAATTTCTTATTCAAACTTCTGAAACACAGAATATTCTGAAAATGCAAATAAGGAAAAATTCTATAAACTTAATCTGCACCGATTTGACACTATTTGTAATTTTTTATTGATTTCATTTAATATTTGTATGTTTCGCTGCAGAAGTTCTAGGAGTAGAATTGCTGGGATTTAAGGATATGTGTGTCTTCAAAACAGTACTGGATGAGGTCAGATTATTTTCCAAAAAGGATTCTATCAGTATTTGCTCTTTCCAACAATGTAGAAGTTTTCATTACTTAGCTTTCTTGCTAACACTTCGATCACATTGAATGTTTTTGCCACTGAGTAAAAATTTCACTTGACAGTTTTTAACTTTTCCCTTTGGTAATGAAAGTGAGCATCTTTTATTATGCTTATTAACATTTTCTTAGCTCTTCTGAGATTCTCTTACCTATTTCGTGTCTCTTGTCCATGTTTGTATAGGCTTAAAAAACCTTTTTTCTTACTAATTTTAATAGTTCTATAATTGAATCTGTCTGTACTTTCTGGATTCTTTTAATCTGCACTGACAGCACCATCACATTGTCTTTATACTCCCAACTCTGTAACAACTTCCACAAAAACAAACTTCTGTTCATATAGGGCATTCGTGTAGGAAATATGTAGATCATGAGAATACATCTGGGTGAATTTTTTCAATATAACCAAATGCGGATGAAGAAAATAGAACATCACCAGGACCTTAGAGTTACCTCCTAGTGACTAACCTCGGTCTCCTCAAAGATAGTACTGGCTTGATATTAGTCTTAGATTAGTTTTGCCTGTTCTTTGAAACTTATATAAATGGAACTGTATGGTGTATATATTTTTTGTGTCTTTTCCCCTCAATTTTGTTTGCAGGATTTATTGGCATGTAGTTGTAATTTGTTTATTCCCTTCCACTGGCAAAATAATTAGAGTTCCAGTTGCTTCACATTCTTTCTTGTCCACTCTTTTAAACATTTTAGTGAATATTTAGTGGTTTTAATTTGTATTTTCTTAATGAGTAATGATGTTAAGTCCCTTTTAATATGTCTGTTGGCCATTTGGATATCTTTTGTGACATGACTTTGCCAATGTTTTTGCCCACCTTTGTATTGGTTTATCTGTCTTTTTCCTACTGATTTGTAGGAATTCAGTACATACCCCAGATACAGCTCTTGCAGGTTATATTTTGAAAATAATCTTCTCATTTCCCCAGCCCTATAAGTGTATTCAAAGATCTTGACTTCTCCACCTATCCATTGCCGTTTTTCCACTGGCAGATAATTGCAGGGGAAAAGAGTCATTAAATGTTGTACTCCATTTTCTATACTTCCCTTCTTTTCACAGCATTGGCCTCTCAGGTCCTTGAGACTTTTTATAGTGCTTCATGTCTTCAAATGGATGTTTTTCATATTACCTTCAGTTTCTAAATTTTCATAGGGAAGGTTGGTCTCAAAGTCTACTCAATCACTGAAGGACAAGAAGTAGGCCAACTCTTCTTGCCTTGTAGTTCTTTAGGGTACTTCTTGGCTGTTCGATCCTTTGTAATTTTAAAATCATTTTTCTAAGTTATACAGACACAAACATGGATGATCTGTTGGGATTTTGATGGGAAATACATTGAATCTATAAATAATTTTGGAGAGAACTAATTTTTCTTAACCGTGAACATTGTAATCTCCATTTATTTAGGCCTTTTACAATGTCTTTCATAAAGTTTTATAATTTTCTTCAACTAAGCTATTGCAAATATTTTGTTAGATTTATTTTTAGGTACTTTGTTTTTGTATCGAATCATAAATGGTATCTTTTCATAATTATATTTTCTACCTTGCTGGTGTATAGAAGTACGGTTTTGACTTTGTGTAACAGCCTTGCTCTACTCCTAATTGTGATAAATTATCAATAGAATTCTTTTGGATTTTTGTGTAGACAGACCTATCTGTGAATAATGACCTCTCTGTTTCCTCCTTTCCAATTCTTATGCTTTTTTTTTTCTTTCTTTTTCTTGTCTTAATGTGCTGGCTAGGATCTCCAGTACAGTGTTGAATAGAAGCGGTGATGGGGGCATCCTGATCTTGTTCCTGATTTTAAAGGGAATGCTTTCAAAGTTTCACAGTTAAGTATGATGCTTGCTGTAGGTTTATTGTAGATAATCTTTTCAGGTTAAGGATGTTCCTTTCTATTACTAGTTTGCTAATTTAAAAAGTCATGAATGGATATTGAATTTTATCAAAAGCCTTCTCTGCATTTTTTTGAAATGATGATGTTTTTCCTTTTTAACCTGTTAATGGGGGTGAAACTTGTGTGTTTCAAGCATAAAAATCCTCATTTGTCTCTTTTTTCATTTTTGGACTCAAACTGAAGATAGTTAATTTAAGATTTTTACTTCTAATAATTAGTAATATTGACCTAAAAAAATATGCTCTTCTTTTTCTGGAAGAATTTATGCAGGATTAGAATGATCTGTTTAAGTGATAGAACTCCCTGATAAGACTGTGACTGTGTTTTCTTTGTGGGATACCTCTTAACCACTGATTCAATTGCTATGCTTATAAGATTTCAATTTTCAAGCCAGTTTTGGTAGGTTATATATTTATAGGAAGTTGTCTTTTTCATACATGTTCTTGAATTTATGGTATTAAGTTGTTAATCTCTAATTTTGTATTACCTGTAGTTGATGTCCCTTTTATCTTTTTTCTTTTAATGCCTTTTCTCTTGATCTCTCAAAAACTAAAAGCTTACCAATTTTTTAAAGACTTATCAGAGATCAAGTTTTTGATTTTTTTTTTTATGCTTTTCAATGTATTCTTCCTCCATTTCATTATTTTCTGCTCTTTATTTAATTTGTGCTTTTTTGGGGGCATATTTTTATTCTTTGTCTAATTTCTTAAGTTAGATGCCTTGCTTTTTAATTTTTAGTATTTTAACATGGGTCTCCATTGTTTTCCCTGCATTGCACAAGTTTTGATGTGCAGTGTTTTCATTATTTTCCACTTCTGAGTATTTTTCTGTTTTTCACTGTCAGTTCTTTGAGTTATTTTAAAAAGTTTTTATTTCCAAACATGGGAGTTTCTTTAGTTATTGATTTGTAAATGTGTTGTAATTTGGAAGCATGATATGTATGATAGTGATCTTTTGAAATCTGTTAAGACTGTGGTCAGTTTTTGTTTTGGTTTGTACTTGGAGAGAATGTAATTTTTCAATTGGAAGCACAAAGTTTTATTTATGTCTGGTAGTTAGGCTTGTTAATTCTGTTTAAATCTTCCATATGTTTTTGGAGAGCACAAGTATGTTAATCTTTTAGAAGAACATTTTTCCCCCAGTTTTCTCTTATAGTTTTACTAATTTCTAAAATGTATTTTAAATTGTTGGTAGGACATGAAAGTTTAAGCTTATATTTTCCTGTTGAATTGGAGCTTTAACTCTCTGTATTAACTCTGTGTGCCTTTGAATGCTCTTTGTATTATATACTACTGTTTTATATTATAGCTGTACTCTTTTTTTGGTCAACTAATTTTGCCTGATTTTTAAAATTCTCCCTATCCCTACATTTTTGTGTTCTTTTAGTTTTCTCTCTTATGAATATCAGGCTATTGGATTAAAAATATTAATCCGCTCTAGTAATCTTGGTCTTTGTAATTTTAAATTAAACTTTTTATTAAGAAAGTTGTGAATTTACTCACAGTTGTGAGAAGTAGTACGGACATTTCACATACTCTTTACCAAGTTCTCACAGTGGTAACATCTTACAAAACCTTAGAAAACCGTATCACAACAATACTACAAGGATATTGACATTGACACAATCAATATTTAGACCATTTCCATCACTATAAGGATCCCTCTTGTCATTCCCATCCCCTTAATATCTTGGACCCAGTCATCTGTTTCTCATTTCTATGGTTTTATCTTTTCTAAGAATGTTATATAAATGGAATCATACAGTGTGTTATGTTTTGGATTTGGTTTTAGCATCATTCTCTGGAGATTCATTCATGTTGTTTTATGTATTGATAGCTCATCACATTTTATTGCTGAGTAGTATTTCATGGTTTGGATTTGTTTAACCATTTACCTGTTGAAAGACATCCATGTTTAGAGTTTGGGACTGTTACAAATAAAAGTGCTTTAAGATTGCTGCATAGGTTTTTTTGGTGAACATAAGTTTTCATTTCTCTGGGATAAAAATACCCAGGAGTGCAATTTCTGGGTTGTATGGTTATTGTATATATAGTTTTTTAAGAACTTGCCAAACTGTTTTCCAGAGTGGCTGTACCATTTTACATCCCTACCAGCAGTGTATGGAGTGATCCAGTTTCTCTGCATCCTCGCCAGCATTTGGTGTTATCACTGTTTTTCATTTTAGTCATTCTGGTATGTATCTAGTGATACCTCAGTGAGGTTTCAATTCACACTCCCCTAGTGGCTAATAACATATTTTCATGTGCTTATTTTTTATCTGTATATCCTTATTGATGAAATGTTTCTTCATGCCTTTTGTCCTTTTTTAAATTGGATTTTTTTTTTCCTCTTGGAGTTTGAGAATTCTAGATATATTCTAGATACTCATGCTTTGTTGGATATGTGGTTTCCAAATACTGTTGCCAAGCCTCTTGATTGTTTTTTCATCTTTTTAACAGGGTCTCGCAGAACACAAGGTTTTAATTTTGGTGAAGTCCAGTGTTTATTTTTTTCTTTTGTGGATTTTGTTTTGAATGTCAAGTCTAAGAACTCTTTGCCTAGCCCTAATTCCTGAAGACTTTTCTTCTGTGTTTTTTCCTAAAAGTTTTATAGTTTTATTCTAATGTTTAAGTCCATTTGGATCCATTTGGAGTTAATTTTTGTATAAAATGTAAGACACAGTTGGATGTATAATTTGCTTCAGCACCATTTGTTGAAAGGCAGGCTTTCCTCCATTGAGTCACTTTTGCACCTTGGTCAAAAACTATTTGGGCATATTGTGTAGGTCTGTTTCTGGGTTCTCTGTTCTGTTCCATAGACCTGTGTGTTACCTTTGCTCATACAACATACCACACAGTCTTGATTACAGAGCTAAATTGTGAAATGGAATGGACTGATTTCTGTCTCTGTTTTTTAAATTGTTTTAGCTCTTCTACTTCCTTTGCCTTTCCATATACCTTTTAGAATAATCTTAAATATAAAAAAGTCTTGGTGGGATTTGGTTGAAACTGTGTCAAATCTGTGTCAGTTTAGGGAAAATTGATGTAGTTTCTTTGTTGAGTCTTAAAAGCCATTGGAGAATCCATTCATTAAGATTTTCTTAGACTTCTTTTATTAGCATTTTATAATTTTCAGTATACAAGTCCTGTATGTGTTTTGTTATATTTTTAAACAAGTATTGTTTTTAAACTTGTTTCTGTGTATTTTTTGTCAATACATAGGAATGTGATTCATATTTGTGTGTCACTCTTGTCTCCTGCAACTTTGCTGAACTCAGTTATTGGTTGTAAGAGTTGTTTTTTTAGATACTTTGGGATCTGCAAGTATAGGCAATTTAAAAATTTTTTTTCCTTTCCAGTCTGTATGCCTTTTATTTCCTCCTCTTGTCTTTTCTCTTAACCAGAACATATAGCACTATTCTGATTCATTTGGTGAGACTTGACATTCTTGTCTCGTTCCCAATCTTAGGGTAATGCATTCATCCTTTTACCATTAAGTGTAATGTTAGCTATAGATTCTTTTGTAGGTGATTTCTATCAGGTTAAGGAAGTTCTCTGTTCCTGTTCTTCTGAGAATTTTTATCATGAGTGGGTGTTAAATTTGTCACATGCTCTTTCTGCATTGACTGTTAAAATCATGTGTTTCTTTTTTTTACCTTTTAATAAGGGTATACTACCACACACAAGAAAAGGGTATACTATATTGATTTCAAACACTGAACCAGCCTTGTAGTCCTGGAATAAACCTCACTTGGCGATGGTATAGAATTCTTTTTTATATATTACTAAATTCTCTTTGCTAACATTTTGTTAAGTATTTTAGCATCTATATTTGTGATGGTTTGTAGTCTTATTTTTCATACTGTTTTTGTTTGTTTTTGTTAGTTTTGCCATCAGGGTAATGTTAGCTTTATAAAATGAATTTGGAAGTGTTCTCTCATCTTCTATTTTCTGGAAGAAATTAGATTAGATTGGTGTTAATTCTTTAAATGGGTAGAATTCTCCAGTAAAACCATTTAGGCCTGATCATTTACTTTTCAGGAGTTTTATTTTTTAATTCATTTTTTTGAAGATTTTATTATTAGAGAGCATGAATAGCAGGGGGAGGGAGAGAATCTCGGACAGACTCCGTGCTGAGTGTGGAGCCTCAAGTGAGGCCCCATCTCATGACCCAGAGATCATTACCTGAGCCAGAATCAAGAGTTGGATGCTTAACTGAGCCATCCAGGTGCCCCTGTTTTTGGGAGTTTTAAAATTATGAATTAAATTTCCTGAGTAATTGGAGGGTTATTCAAATTATCTATTTCATATTGGGTGAATTTCCTAATTTGTGTTTTTCAAGGAATTTGTCCTTTTCATATGAATTACCAAATTCATGTGTCTAGTTGTTCTTAGTAGTCCTGTATTTTTTTTTTTATGTCTGTGGTTTCTTTGGTGATATTCACTAATCTCGCAGTTTTAATTGGAAAGTTTTATTTTGTTTTTAAACTGCTCCCCACTCTGCCAACTTACATGCATGTCATTGTCTGCAGTTTTGTTCTGTCATTTCTTAGCCTTGCAAATCTGATACTATAATTTTGTACAGTAAATGTTTGTTTAAGCTAATCACTTTCCTCCCCGGGGCTTGTCATTTTCTTTGGTCATCGTTCTGCTATGTTAGATTTCTCTAAATTCTTCTGGTTCAGCATTGATGGGCTTTTTACTTTTCCTTCCCTGTGTTAGACATGCTTTCTTACTCATGGCTTTTGCACTTGCTGCATCTGAGGTCTTGGAGTGCTTTTCCCAGATAATCTTTGGGTATCTTCTTAATTCTTCAGTTACTTATTCATTTACCTCGTGAGGGAGACCTTCTCTCTTTAAGATTGCAAATCCTTTACCTCTTCATTCCCTGTTTCCTTTTCTCCCATTATTTTTGTCCTTTGTATTCATCACCACCTGCCATATTATATATTTTATTTTTATGATACATTTTTCCAAAGATTTTATTTATTTATTTGACAGAGATTACAAGTAGGCAGAGGGGCAGTCTGCAGGGATGGGTGGGGGCTCGAAGCAGGCTCCCTGTTGAATAGAGAGCCCTATGTGGGCCTTGATCCCAGGACCCTGAGATCATGACCTGAGCCGGAGGCAGAGGCTTAACCCACTGAGCCACCCACGTGCCCCTTTATGATAAATTTTAATCTGTCAAGCTCCTCAACTCAGTCATTCATTGAAATTTTATTTTATTTATGCAATTTAGGGGCATTGACATCTTTTCAGTATTTACTATTTTTATCTAGTAACGATACATTTCTTAATTTATTCAAGGGTTCTTTTGTGTCTTGTTTTTATGTAGTTATTGCAAAATTTTTAAATTTATGCCTTTGCATTTTAGATTTTGTTATTAGACTCATTTTTAAATACTGTTTTTCCTGATGAGTCCCTCGAAAATCTGTTTGATGTGTAGATAACTCAGTGAATTTTCTTAAGTTATTTTTAGGTCTTATTTTTCAGTGGGTAATAAATATTTTCAGTATAGAAAGTTCCGTCATTTGTAAATTATAAATATTGCTTCTTTTAACATCTGTATTGTGTAGAAACATTAGAATAATTTTAAATGAGAAAACATCTTTTATGGGTCTTTATTTCTAGTGTTTCATCTTTAAAGATGGTATTTGTTCTTGGTTTCTGATAGCTATCCTCTCTCATGTTAACAGAGTTTCATTCTGTTCCTGTTTATTGAGAGGTTTTATCAGTAATGGTTAGGACTTTTGCAAATGCCCTTTTGGCACTTATGCAGATTAATCATATGGCTTTTTTTGTGCCAATAAGTCTTTTTGTATTGCTTTCTTTATTTTAACAACTTTCAGAATGAGTTGGTTTCTCAGTATTCTGTTAACAGATATCAGTGAGGGGTTTTTTTTTTGTTTTTTTTTTGTTTTTTTTTTTTGTTTTTTGAGGTCTTGGGCTACTGGATTGTTTTCTGTGTCTTTCTGACAAGATGCCAGTAGTCTTTGATAACTTCTTTGCTTTTTGGTGTGATCAAATGTTGTAGACTCATCGTGTGCATTTTCTACCCCAGACCTGCAATTAGCTATTTCCTCAAGGAGCCTAGGTTCCTTTTGTGGGAAATGGTATTTAGACCATAGTCTGTTTTTCCCTGCCTCAAACAAACAATTTTTGCTTAATTAAATCTAGAATACTTTTAGATTTATGGAAAAGTTAGGAAGATAGTATAGAGAGTTGTTGTATAACCCACAACTAGTTTCCCCCATTCAAACAAACTTTTTACTGTGGAAACACCTTTCAAAGGTAGAAAATTCCCCTTGTACCCTGTACCTAGTTTTTTTGGTTGGGTTTTTTTTTTTTTTGTTTGGTGTCTCCACTCATTTCCCCCAATAATTTTTTTCAAGTTTCAGGTAATATTTTTTATTATTTGCTTAATCAAGGTATATTGATGTATAACATTATATTGGTTTCAGGTGTATGCATTGCAAAATGATTACCACAATAAATCTAGTAGAGATAGTTACCAAAAATATTTTTTTTTGTGATGAGGACTTTTGAGATCTCCCTAAGCAACTTTCAATATACAATTTTTTTTTAAATTGGGCATGGAGTGATGCTTGAACTCATGACCCTGAGATCAGGACCTGAACTGAGATCAAGAGTTGGGTGCTTAACTGACTGAGCCACCCAGGAGCTCCACAATATGCGATTATTAACTGTACTCATCATGCTGAACATTATATCCCCATAACATACTTGTTTTATAACTGAAAGTTGGTACCTTTTGATCCCCTTCACCCATTTTCCCCCACCAGTCTGTTTTCTGTATCAGAACCACCCATCAGAACCACCAGTCTGCTTTCTGTATCTGTGAGCTTGGTGTTCTTGTTTTTGTTCTGTTTTTAGATTCCACATGTAAGTGAGATCCTATGGTATTTGCCTTCCTCTGTCTGAATTATTTCACTTAGCATAATGCCCTCAGGGTCTGTCCATGTTGTCATAAAATGGCAAGATTTTATCCTTTTGTATGGCTGAGTAATATTCCATTGTATATGTGTATAGAAGCTGCTATAGATAGACAGCTGTGAAGGGTGTATGTATATATACACAGCTTCTTACTCATTTTTCCATTTATGGACACTTAGGTTGTTTCTGTATCTTGGCTATTGTATTTGAATAGTGATACAATGAACTTGGCAGGTGTGCATATTTGGGTTAGCGTTTTCATTTTCTTCAGGTAAATACCCACAAGTGGAATTGGTAGATTCTTCGGTAGTTCTATTTTTAATTTTTTGAGGAACCTCCATACTGTTTTCCATTGTGGCTATACCCATTTACACTGCCACCAACAGTGCACAACAGTTTTCCCACTTCTCTCCATCCTTACCAACTTTTGTTGTCTTTCAGAGTGGCCACTCTAACAGATATGAGGTGATAGCTCAGTGTGGTTTTGATTTGCATTTCCGTGATGAGTAGCTATATTAAGCATCGTTTCATGTCTCTATTGGCCATCTATATGTCTTTATTTGAGAAATTTTCTGCCCAATTTTTAAAAGTTTTTATTTAAATTCCAGTTAGTTATCATACAGTGTAATATTAGTTTTAGGTGTATAGTTTAGTGATTCAGCATTTTCATATGACCCCTGGTGCTCATCACAAGTCCACTTGTTTATCCCCATCACTTTTTTAATTCATCCTTCCAGTCATCCCCCTTTTGGTAACTATCAGTTTGTTCTCTGTAGTTAAGAGTCTTTCTTGGTTTGCCTCTGTCTTTTCTTCCCCTTTTGCTCGTTTGTTTTGTGTCTTAAATTCCACATATGACAGAAATCATATGGTTTTTGTCTTTCTTGGACTGACTTATTTCACTTAGCAGAATACTCTGGATCTAGAACCATCTGTGTCATTGGGAATTCAAAAACTACTTATAAACGAAGATGTAAATTGTTTTAATATTGTAGTTAGGATAGGCAGTGTTAATATAAATGTGATCTGTCAATTTCCCTCAGCAGTTCCTTTCTCTACCTCCTATTATACATCGTAGCAGATGGAATATCTATTTACAAAGTTTGTATTGATCCTTACCATGACTTCTGACCTATTAGAACTTCCCCAAATTCTGGACTGCTTGTGCAGTTTCCATCTCATATGTAAGAGTTGAAGAGTAGTCTCGAGGAAATCTTTTTACTCATTGGTTATCGCATGTACCTATCATATTTACTTCCTTAATGAGGTTTTCTAAATGTAGCACCTTCAGCTTGCCTTCACTCTTGTATGTGATGTTCCAATTATATGATGACTCAGCTTTAATTTTGTAAATAGTGTTTTTACTTTAATAAAGAAACAAGGTTGATTTAAAGTCCTAGTCTTTTTTTTTAACTTTTTTTTAAGATTTTATTAATTTTTGCAAGAGAGGGAGAGAGAGAGCGTGCGCAGGAGCACGAGAGCTTGAGAGTGCACATGCGGGCACTTGTGGGAGCAGGGGGAGGGGCAGAGGGAGAAGCAGACTCCCTGCTGAGTAGGCGGCCCAGTGGGGGACCTGATCCCAGGACTCTGGGATCATGACCTGAACCGAAGGTGAATACTTAACTGACTGAGCCACCCAGGCATCCTAAAGTCCTGGTCTTAATTTATATTTTTTGTTTAGATATCTTTAAAATTTTGTTTATGTATCTTTTTCTTTTAAGATTTTTTTTTTATTTATTGGCAGAGAGCAAGAGAGCACAAGCAGGTAGAGCAGCAGAGGGAGAGGGAGAAGCAGGCTCCCCGCCGAGCAGGGAGCCCGATGTGGGGCTTGATCCCAGGACCCTGGGATCATGACCTGAGCCGAAGGCAGTTGCTTAACCAACTGAGTCATCCAGGCGCCCCTGTTTATATATTTTTCTAGAAATCAGTCCTGCCAACGTATTTCTCTCTGGTTCATAGGATTTCCTTAAAATCAGTTAACAAGCATTTATTGAGAAATTCTTTTGTGTAGAGCGTAAAGCAGTTGTCACTGAAGTATTAGAAGACACACTTTGGGAGGCAGCAGAATGGACTGGATAAAGTCCACTTGGAAAAAATTATATTAAAAATTATACTAAAGATATAGACACTGGAGTTTGGTGGAGAACAGTAGCTGAAATCCCTTCTTGGTAGTTTTCATACATAGCAGGCTCACCTTACCTGGTGACAGCTGAAATTTGGTTGAAGACTGAGTTAAGGGGGATTTCTTTTTGCTTCAGAATGTCCTGATTCTGCATTCATGTTGTGAGCCCTTATCTCTTTCTTCCTTTTTGCTTGTATATTTACAGCAGCTAATAGAGCCAGTTGCATTACCATCCTTTGCCAAATTTATGATTGGAAATAAGTGATATGAGACCTCCCAGAAATTCCATTTTGAGAGCCAAGCTTAGGGTGACTTTGTGTTCTTTTTTGTCATTTCTGTAAAACAAGTTTCCTTAAAGCAAAGAGTAATGTGAAAATAAGTAGAAGGAGGGAAGCAAAGCAATGAATTCCGAGTTAGATTTCTTTAGAAACTGTCCCGGATGTATTTTGTCTTGTATGACTACCTTTGTTAGTGTTCTCATGATTTAATGTTGCTTACGCTACTGTAGTGTAAGCCAACTTCAATTGAAGTGTTAGGATTGGGGATTCTGGGAAAGGTGCGTTGCGTTCTTGCTTGGCAGGACACTTGAGAAAGCTGTCATAGTCCCTTTTATGCATGAAACCGTGAGTAATCTGTAACATCTTGACATAGGCCAAGAATTTTGTTTTTTCATGTTTGTTGTCCATAGCATTGGGGTAAGATAGATAAAATCTTCATTTTAACACATGGAGAAATGAAGTGATTTGAAGTGTAATGACTATGCATTGTCTGTTCCTTAATAATTTGAGTTGGGGTGAAAAATTCCCTGGATTTTTGGATCACAATTTTTCCTGATTTTGTAGGTTTACTATTTAGCATTGGAAGTTATGCATATAATTTTGCAAAAGTCTAATTTTTTGTTAGGTTTATTTATGATGGTACTGTAGCAGACATTACATTGTATGTTGTGATTACATTGTGTGAAAGGAAATTTTCATTGGTTATAAATTTCATAGTCGTAAAGCAAATACAGGTTTACACTTAAGCATCATCAGATAGTGAGGTGGTTAGTAGAAACTGATGGACCATAGATTATCAAGATTAATACAGCAGACCATGATTAATGCCATAACTTGAATGTAACTTGGGTGGGCAGTGGCTCTATAAATAGGATCAATCTTAAGTGGTATGTGAAAATGCTGGCTCCTAGCATATACCAGGTGATAAAATGCTGGTAAAGTCGGATTTTACGGTATATTTTAGATGGGGTTTTTCTATGCTTGACAGTGACTCTTGGCTTATGTCCTTTTTTTCTCCCCCTCCCTTTTAGAATATGGTTTCTAGCTTTAGGGTTTCTGAACTGCAAGTGTTACTAGGCTTTGCTGGACGGAATAAAAGTGGACGCAAGCATGACCTCCTGATGAGGGCGTTGCATTTACTGAAGAGCGGCTGCAGCCCTGCGGTTCAGATCAAAATCCGAGAATTGTACAGACGCCGGTACCCACGGACTCTGGAAGGACTCTCTGATTTATCCACCATCAAATCTTCGGTTTTCAATTTGGATGGTAGCTCATCACCTGTAGAACCTGACTTGGCCGTGGCTGGAATCCACACGCTGCCTTCCACCTCGGTTACACCACACTCACCGTCCTCTCCTGTGGGTTCTGTGCTGCTTCAAGATACGAAGCCCACATTTGAGATGCAGCAGCCATCTCCCCCAATCCCTCCTGTCCATCCTGATGTGCAGTTAAAAAATTTGCCCTTTTATGATGTCCTTGATGTTCTCATCAAGCCCACGAGTTTAGGTAAGTGTTAGAGAAATTAGTTCCTTCCAGATGAGGGAATAACTAAGGCAGGAGGCCTTCAACTAGTGATTAATGATTTGCTGTTAATACTATAAAATGGAGACATTAATGGCGAGTAAATGCCAGATAAAAAATATTGGCAACCATGACTGAAATCTAGTATAGAAACGCTAATTCATCATACCTACATTTTTATAGCTTAGAACTCAAGTTACATCTTTGTGTGTAGGAACAGGTACAGATACTGCTTGCGCGTGATTTGTGTTTTGGTATTTTTACAGATATTTAGTTTCCATTTAACATAGTGTTTAAACTGCTTTCATAAGAAATAAACCTTTTATACTTGATTTGGCACATGGAGTTTGACACACGTGTTTAGCTTTTTTAATATCCATCAACTGCTCAGAAAATTTAATTTTATCATTACTAAAAAATGATACATGGGACCTTAACAAATTCTTACCTACGTGATGGCTTCTTTGTTATAATGGTATACGTACCTAATGAAATTACGTACAGAGGTATTTGGATTTTTTGATGAAATAAATTGTTTAGGAAATGGCATTTCATAGTTAATTTTGGAGATTTTTTTTTCCCCCTCATCCTGGGAAAACTCTTTTTATTTCAAGTCATTTGGGAACTCTCTTAAATATGTATCAATGTGCTTTTTTTCTCCTTTTGTAGAAGATTATGCTACTGTATATCTTGGTTGAGCCAGAAGGAAATTTTGAGGGACAGGACTGGTTAATGGAGTCCGTATGGCCTGATTGATGGCAGGTCATGGTGGCTGTGCTTTTCTCAGCCCCTTCCTCCTCACTTTAAATGTTTTAATTTAGCAATACTTAGCCAGGCAGGTAGAGTAAGGCATTTTATCTCTTCACTACATTCATTATGAAGTAAGGATTGTGTTCACCTTTTATTACTTGTACAAAGTTCTTTGAGTAGAATTATTGCATCAAAGAGTAAGAACATTTTAATTTTAGACTTGTGATAACATGTTGCTAAATTAGCTTCCAGAAAAGCTGTGCCAGTTTGCATTACACAAAGTGACAGAGTGTCTCTTATGGCCTTTCTTCCTGCCTTTATTAGGTGTTATTAAAAACAAATCTTGGTGATTTTGACAGGTGAAAGCTTGTATCTTGTTTAGATTTTTTATTTTTAGAATTAATAACCGGAGCAAACATTTTTAAATGTTTATTACCCAGTTGCCTTTCTTTTATGCTTTTACAGAGATTTAGAAAAAAGATTCATCTGTTTTTTTTAAACAGGTTCATTTATTTGGTTAAAATGGTTCCATAATTTTTTTTATTTCTACCTTTTTCATAGTTTTTGGTTTATACCAGTGGAGCATATCATGGCTCACTTCCATGTTTCTTTCTCGGCAGTTACTGCAAATTTATTTTTTTGTATGTATTTTGAGAAAGATTCAGACTGGTAATACGCTTAGGTGCCCCTACTTCATGGGACTCCTCAGGAATATGGCTAAGGTGAGGCTGGGGAAGATGTAAGAGGGCGGTGGGGTTGTAGTTACAGTGAAAGGGACTGAAAGAGACCTGATTGTGTGCCTGGAAAGAAGATGCAGGCATGTGTCTTCTCTATTCTTTAGCATCGGTGGTGCACCAAGGGGTGAACTCTGGAGAGGCTTTGTGATTTTCTTTCCGTACTTTTCTGCTTAGTTCAAAGTTAGAAACTGGAGTTTTCTGCTTTTCTGTATTTCATAGAGTTTCTCTTTCACTACCTCCATAAGGTTAAAGGAGAGTAGTAGGCGTTTTATAAGTTTACTAAGATAAAATATTCCTATCTCATTTCACTTAGATAAAATGATGCCAGAGGTATTTTGTGTTGAAGAGTGGCTAAGAAAAACCTGCCTTTTGCTCATAGTTTAAATTAGAATGTAAGAGATAACATGTAACCTTAAGGTTTATGAAATAGTTTTTAGCTCAGGGGTAGAAGTTATCTATGCATGTGTTTCTCAGGAGTCCTGCCTATCATTGTTTTTATGAGTTTATAGACTGATTCTTGTTTTAAAACAATAAACATTTCCTTATCTTGCCTCCCCTAAGGAGGAAAAAAAGAATTTTCTTAATGTATGTAATCTTGTTATGTCAGATTGATAAAACAGTGATCTAGGAAATGCTCTTTTAGACTTGGAGGTAGAAAGTTAGAAAATCCACATCAACATATAGTCTGCCAAATGAAAGTGGAAAAAATTAATCATTTCCAGTAATGACCTTTAATTGAAAACTTTCAGTGTCTCAGTGTCTAAGGCAATGCAGTGACATTCAGAAGCTTCCTTAATTTTTATTAATTGTTTTATAATTTGAAAATATACATAAAAATAGAAATTCTGCGGAAGTTCATTTGTTTGGAATCCTGCTATCGAGAAATCTGTTTACATTTGGAGATCGAGAATTAAAAATCCTCAGGAGGCCAAAGAGATATCAAATCCATATTTCTTTTTTTTTTTTTTAAGATTTTATTTATTTATTTGTCCGAGAGAGAGGGAGAGAGAGTGAGCGAGCACAGGCAGACAGAGTGGCAGGCAGAGGCAGAGGGAGAAGCAGGCTCCCTGCCGAGCAAGGAGCCGGATGCGGGACTCGATCCCAGGACGCTGGGATCATGACCTGAGCCGAAGGCAGCTGCTTAACCCACTGAGCCACCCAGGCGTCCCTCAAATCCATATTTCAAAGCACATACTCTTAACATCTGCATACCAGTCTGTGTATACTTGATTTTATATACAGTTGATTAGATGATTTCTAAGCCATCAACATATTGTTAAGTAGGAATTAATTGACAACACGAGAGAGACTAGAGGGGCCGTTCTAGAAAAAATACATACCAGAGGTCAAAAAACGTTACTCCCAAACCTCTTGGTATATTGAAACCAATAGCCCTTAGTAGTGAGGGAGTTGCTGTTACAGCATGGCCCACGTATTGATGCTTAAAAAAGAACCCAAGAAACAACCATGATGTATATATTCTATTTAAGGAGATACATTGTAATATAGTTTTGTAGTTTGGAGTTATTTCTATTCAAAATGGTTATAATAAAAATATTTTAGCATTTAAAATGCCCAGCTACGCCTGGGTGGCTCAGTGGGTTAAAGCCTCTGCTTTCGGCTCAGGTCATGATCCCAGGGTCCTGGGATCGAGCCCCACATCGGGCTCTCTGCTCCGCGGAGAGCCTGCTTCCTCCTCTCTCTCCCTGCCTGCCTCTCTTGCCTACTTGTAATCTCTGTCTGTCAAATAAATAAATAAAATCTTTAAAAAAAAAAAAAGCCCAGCTATGGCGTCTGAAAAACGAGTGTACGCAATACTAAATGAAGTTCTCTGTGACTAAGGTTTTACTCTAACAAATGGATAACCCCATAATTCAAAAACTAACAGAAATCTCTGTTCTCCTTCCTTAAATAGCTATGCTGATTTGCTTTCACAGGTTGTCTTTTTCTCTTCTTTTCAGTTGTCTTTTTCCTTCTTTTCTTTTTAAAGAGAACTTTTGAAGATGAAATCCTTTGGGAATTTTCTGTTTAAGAAATTTGTCTTTATTTAGTCTGTACAAAAGAATATATATAAAGCATTAAGGTGTAAAAAAAATCAGTGAAATGAACACTTGTGAAACCACTACCTACTTTTGTTTTTTGTTTTTGTTTTGTTTGAGCTGAGATCAAGAGTCAGATGTTTAATCGCCTGAGCCCACCCAGGTGTCCCCCCCCAACTCCCCCCACTGCCTGTTTTTTTTAAAAAGGAACATTGCCAGTATCTTCAAGCCATCTCCTTGCCTTTTCTGAGTTAAATCACTATTCTGAATTTATATCCCTTTCCTTTGCTTGTTTTACCACGTATGTACTTTGAAAAAGTAATGTTTGATTTGCTTTTGAAATTTATGTGATGGTATAAACCATCTAGCTCTTACAATCATTGTATGTTGATACATCTAGCTGTTTGGTATTTTGTGAAATACCTTCAGAGTATTTTGAGCCTTTAATTCCTTAAAACTTACTCATTGTGCTTTTCAGATTGCAAAAGTAATTTATGCTAGTAGTTGAAAATTCAAACATCATGGAAATATAACAGAAAGGGAAGGTCCCTCATAATGTCCTATATTACCCACCTGGAGTTGTAGCAGTAGTAAACTGTTTTTCTGCATATGTCGTCATCTTCTGTCTCTACCTGTTCATTAAAAGAGCTTTTTCCAACTGCAGAACCACTGTGCCACATTTCTACTGAGAGAGGATACTGTTCTACTTGTATCCTCTGCCAATAGCACCTCCTGGAGTTCTGCATCATGATGATCTTTCTTTTAACATTGTTTCTTGAAAATACGTTATAGATTTGTGGGTTAGATCTTGTTATCTTGTAGATGTACCATCACTTAACCAGTATTCTGTTGGTGGACATTTTCAGTTTTTTATTTGTTTGAAAGTATTTTAGTACCCAGCATGGTCGGTCATTTTTCTTGCAGTTTTTTAAACATTGTTGCTATTAGCATTTTTGCATATGTGCTTCTGAATACCTAGCTGCTGAGCATTTCTGAGCATATTTATGAAGTATAATGCCACTGTGAAGTCAGTATGAGTACTTAATATTTTGATATTCAGCTTTTGTTTTAGCAGTTGCTTCAGAAACCTTATGCCTAACATTTATAATCCAGCAGGGTATGATTGTATTATTTTTCTATACCCTCATCAGCATTGATCTTTTATTATTGGCCTTTTAATCTATAAATGGTGAGACTTAGTAAGAACTAACATTTTTCATATTCTTAAATTCCTGAATATTAGGAAATAACTCATTAAGCTTTTTGGGTGCAGTTAAACAGGTTTAAAGTGATGTGCAATTAATGGAAAGCCATTAAAATAGAACCTCACTTCTAAGGAGTTTGGATAAATTCAGATACTATACGCATCATTTTTATTAACACAGCTAACGGGTATGTAATGAGGATTTAATTTGGGTATGGGCATGTAGTCTAATTGTGGAGAAGCCAGAAATATGAGATGGCCATTAGGAAGTTGGTTATCTATTTGGGGAGATAGTGTTAACGTGAGAGCTAGGTAGCTATGAGGTATGTGCCTGTATGATGAAGACCTATAAATTGTGTATCTGAAACTCAAATACTGTATTGGCCTCAGGATGGGCGAAGTCACTAGTCAAGACTTCTTGGAGTAGGAGTGAGGCATGAAGGAGCTTTGAAGTATGAATTTGTCTACTTTGAATTGATGGCATGTATAGGAGCCGAAACACCAAGAAAGGGGAGAACTCTGAGTAGTCACAGTAGCAGAAATGAAAGTGGCATAGTTGTGAGATCTGACTGAGGAAACTGTTTTGAATAGAGAGTAAGACTTGGGGAGACACTGGAAATGTGGAAATATAGGTTTGCTAGGGAAGAGGAGGGGCCTTTGTTATGGAGACGCTAACAGGTAAAGGAGCTTAGACTGGGTTCATTCTGAAATAGGCAGCTCCTGAGCATTTGTGAGCAGGGGAAGGGTGGTGAGAGTGAGGCTAAGGATGACCAGCTCTGCACCCGTGTTCTGATGGGAGACGGGACAGAGGCATCTTTGCTCTTCATTTCATTACAACAATTACTTGTAATAGTTCTGAGTAGGCTGGTGGTACTGAAAAGGGAGAGGAAGCAGCCGAGAAGAAAATTTTAGAAAGCAGGACTTAATGACTAAAAGGATATAGAGGATGAAGAAGAGGACTGGGGCAAAGGAAATGAATGATTTCCAGTGATGGGGAAATCGGTAACTATTCTCCTGTTTGAAAGTTCTGGATTAAAGTCACTGTTTTTATGAGAAGCATGAAACCTCAGTGCTCTACTCTCCCCACATGATCTTTGCAGCTGTTGTATAGGGGAAAAAGTCCTTTCGTATTAACCATCACTGATGATTATTAATACAGTGATGGTTTCTATCTAGATAAAATTCTTTCAAATGACTCAGGTTTCTGAGTGAATTACATTAAATTAGAAAAATTTGGGTGTGTATATAGGATTATCATTTGAAAAGTGTTCATATAAAGCAATGTTCAATGATAACTATTTGTAAACAACTGAATATGGGAATATAGAATCAGTCAAGTGTTTATTGAAAGCATTCCATTTGCCTGTTCCAGTGTGTTAAGAAACGAGTTACCAACAAGCTAATTTGCAAATATAGAACAGAACTTTTTGTATTTATTTCTTTTGTTATAACTGTATGAGAATATTGTTTTTGTGTGTATTTTTATTTATATGTATTTGAGGGTTATTTCCCCACTTTACTTTGGATGCAGAGATATGATGGGAAAGGGAATTAATTATAAGAGTATTCTTTGATTGGCAGCAACGGTACAGTTGATTGGTGGGTGATAGAGATCTTAGATGATGCAGTATAATAAACTATTCATTGTTTTATTAGCTAAGGATAGAGATCTTAGATGATGCAGTATAATAAACTTTTATTTATTCATTGTTATGTTACGAATTATTATATTTATAGATTAGCTAGACTGAGCCATGTTAATTCACAAAACTGCCTATATAACATCTTGATTTAACTCTTCCCTGAGTGGGTCATTTTATAAACTCCTGTTAACCTAGGCACTCATTGCTAGGAAGCATTCTTGACTAAATGTAAACCAGTTCATTAAAAGGTGTCTGTATAACTTTCTGTGGTGGGGGAGCTTGGGAAGTTTCCTGTCTTACTAACAATAGTTAACATTTTTAGGCATATTAAAATATTTTCTACTTGAATATCTTACCAAGAGAAAGTAATTATTATTGAATAGTTGGTAAAATGCATCTGTTGGACTGTATTTCTTTCTTTCCTTTTTTTTTTTTTTTAAACTTTGGCTGTCTTTAAAGGCAGACTTTTTTTTTATAAAGAGATTTATTTTTTAATATTTTTTTAAAGATTTTATTTGATGAAATTATTTTATTTATAATAAAATAAAAGATTTTATTTGATCTTTTTTAAAGATTTTATTTTTTAAAGATTTATTTGATTTTATTTTTTAAAGATTTGATTTGGAGCAGAAGGCAGATGCTTAACGACTGAGCCACCCAGGTGCCCCTAAAAGCAGACATTTTTCTCTCTCTCTCTCTTTTTTTAAAAATTAACATATAATGTATTATTTGCCTCAGGGGTAGAGGTCTGTGAATTGTCAGGCTTACACACCTCATAGCACTCACCATAGCACATACCCTCCCCAGTGTCCATAACCCAGCCACCCTCTCCATACCCCTCTTCCCCCACCAGCAACCCTCAGTTTTTTTTTAAATATATTTTTTAAAGATTTTTATTTATTTATTTGACAGAGAGAGATCACAGTAGACAGAGAGGCAGGCAGAGAGAGAGAGAGAAGCAGGCTCCCCACCGAGCAGGGAGCCCGATGTAGGACTCGATCCCAGGACCCTGAGATCATGACCTGAGCTGAAGGCAGCGGCCTAACCCACTGAGCCACCCAGGCGCCCCAGTTTGTTTTATGAGATTAAGAGTCTTTTACGGTTTGTCTTCCTCCCGATCCCATCTTGTTTCATTTTTTCCTTCCCTACCCCCCAAGCCCTCACTTTGCCTCTCAGATTCCTCATATCAGGGAGATCATATGATAATTGTCTTTCTCTGATTGACTTATTTTGTGCAGCATAATGCCCTCTAGTTCCAACCACGTCGTCGCAAATGGCAAGATTTCATTTCCTTTGATGGCTGCATAGTATTCCATTATATATATATATATATATGTACACACACACACACACACACACACACCACATCTTCTTTACCCATTCATCTGTTGATGGACATCTAGTAGGTTCTTTCCATAATTTGGCTGTTGTGGACATTGCTGCTATAAATATTCAGGTGCATGTGCCCCTTCAGATCACTACATTTGTATATTTAGGGTAAGTACCCAGTAGTGCAATTGCTGGGTCATAGGGTAGCTCTATTTTCAACTTTGTGAGGAACCTCCATGCTATTTTCCAGAGTGGCTACACCAGCTTGCATTCCCACCAACAGTGTAGGAGGGTTCCCCTTTCTCCACATCCTTGCCAGCTTTTGTTGTTTCCTGACTTGTTAATTTTAGCCATTCTGACTGGTGTGAGATGGTATTTCATTGTAGTTTTGATTTGTATTTCCCTCATGCCAAGTGATATTGAGCACTTTTTCATGTGTTTGTTGGCCATTTGGTTGTCTTCTTTGCAGAAATGTCTGTTCATGTCCTCTGCCCATTTCTTGATTGGATTATTTATTCTTTGGGTGCTGAGTTTGATAAGTTCTTTATAGATTTTGGATACTAGCCCTTTATCTGATATACCATTTGCAAATATCTTCTCCCATTCTTTCAGTTGTCTTTTGGTTTTGTTGACTGTTTCCTTTGCTGTGCAAAAGCTTTTGATCTTGATGATGTCCCAATAGTTCATTTTGCCCTTGCTTCCCTTGCCTTTGGCGATGTTTCTAGGAAGAAGTTGCTGCAGCTGAGGTTGAAGAGTTTGCTGCCTGTGTTTTCCTCAAGGATTTTGATGGATTCCTTTCTCACACTGAGGTCTTTCATCCATTTTGAGTCTTTTTGTGTGTGTGGTGTAAGGAAATGGTCCAGTTTCATTTTTCTGCATGTGGCTGTCCAGTTTTCCCAACACCATTTCTTGAAGAGACTGCCTTTTTTCCGTTGGACATTCTCTCCTGCTTTGTCAAAGATTAGTTGGCCATAGAGTTGAGGGTCTATGTCTGGGCTCTCTGTTCTGTTCCACTGATCTATATTTATGTTTTTGTGCCAGTACCATACTCTCTTGGTGATGACAGCTTTGTCATAGAGCTTGAGCTCGGGTATTGTGATGCCACCAACTTTGGCTTTCTTTTTCAACATTCCTCTGGCTATTCGAGGTCTTTTCTGGTTCCATATAAATTTTAGGGTTATTTGTTCCATTTCTTTGAAAAAAATTGATGGTATTTTGATAAGGATTGCCTTAAATGTCTAGATTGCTTTATATAGCATAGACATTTTCACAATATTTGTTCTTCCAATCCATGAGCATGGAACATTTTTCCATTTTTGTGTCTTCCTCCATTTCTTTCATGAGTACTTTATAGTTTTCTGAGTACAGATTCTTTGCCTCTTTGGTTAGGTTTATTCCTAGGTATCTTATGGTTTTGGGTGCAGTTGTAAATGGGATGGACGGGCACCTGGGTGGCTCAGTGGGTTAAAGCCTCTGCCCTCAGCTCAGGTCATGATCCCAGGGTCCTGGGATCGAGCCCCACATCGGGCTCTCTGCTTGGCAGGGAGCCTGCTTCTTCCTCTCTCTGCCTGCCTCTCTGCCTACTTGTGATCTCTGTCAAATAAATAAATTAAAAAAAATAATAAATGGGATGGACTCCTTAACTTCTCTTTCTTCTGTCTTGTTGGTGTATAGAAATGCAACTGATTTCTGCACATTGATTTTATATCCTGACACTTCACTGATTTTCTGTATGAGTTCTAGCAGTTTTGGAGTGAAGTCTTGGGTTTTCCACATAAAGTATCATATCATCTGCAAAGAGTGATAGTTTGATGACTTCTTTGCCAATTCGGATGCCTTTAATGTCTTTTTGTTGTCTGATTGCCAAGGCTAGGACTTCTAGTACTGTGTTGAATAGCAGTGGTGATAATGGACATCCCTGTTGTGTTCCTGACCTTAGCAGAAAAGCTCTCAGTTTTTTCCATTGAGAATGATACTCACTGTGGGTTTTTCATATATGGCTTTGATGATATTGAGGTATGTACTCTCTATCCCTACACTTCAAAGAGTTTTGATCAAGAAAGGATGCCGTTCTTTGTCAAATGCTTTTTCAGCATCTATCGAGAGTATCATACGGTTCTTGTTCTTTCTTTTATTAATGTATTGTATCACATTGATTGATTTGCGGATGTTGAACCAACCTTGCAGCCCTGGAGTAAATCCCACTTGGTCATGGTGAATAATCCTTTTAATGTTCTGTTGGATCCTATTGGCTAGTATTTTGGTGAGAATTTTTGCATCTGTGTTTATCAAGGATATTGGTCTGTAATTCTCTTTTTTGATGGGGTCTTTGTCTGGTTTTGGAATCAAGGTAATGCTCACCTCATAAAATGAGTTTGGAAGTTTTTCTTCCATTTCTATTTTTTGGAACAGTTTTCAGGAGAATAGGTATTAATTCTTCTTTAAATGTTTGGTAGAATTCCCCTGGGAAGCCATCTGGCCCTGGGCTCTTGTTTGTTGGGAGATTTTCGATGACTGCTTCGGTCTCCTTACTGATTATGTGTCTGTTCAGGTTTTCTATTTCTTCCTGGTTCAGTTTTGGTAGTTTATATGTCTCTGGGAATGCATCTATGTCTTCCAGGTTGTCAAATTTGTTGGCGTATAGTTGCTCATAATATGTTCTTAGAATTGTTTGTATTTCTTTGGTGTTGGTTGTGATCTCTCCTCTTTCATTCATGATTTTATTGATTTGGGCCCTTTTTTCTTTTTGATAAGTCTGGCCAGGGGTTTATCAATCTTATTAATTCTTTCAAAGAACCAGCTCCTAGTTTCATTGATTTGTTCTACTGGGTTTTTTTGTTTTTTGTTTTTTGTTTTTTGTTTTTTTTTTTTGGTTTCTATTTCATTGACTTCTGCTCTGATCTTTATTATTTCCCTTCTGCTGGGTTTAGACTTTCTTTGCTGTTCTTTCTCCAGCTCCTTTAGGTGTAGGGTAGGTTGTGTATTTGAGACCTTTCTTGTTTCTTGAGAAAGGCTTGTATCACTACATATTTTCCTCTCAGGACTACCTTTGCTGTGTCCCACAGATTTTGAACAGTTGTGTTTTCATTATCATTTGCTTCCATGAATTTTTTCAATTTTTAAATTTCCTGGTTGACCCATTCATTCTTTAGTAGGATGCTCTTTAGCCTCCATGTATTTGGGTTCTTTCCAAATTTCCTCCTGTGATTGAGTGCTAGTTTCAGAGCATTGTGGTCTGAAAATATGTAGGGAATGATCCTAGTCTTTTTGTACTGGTTGAGACCTGATTTTTGACCCAGGATGTGATCTCTTCTGGACAATGTTCCATGTGCACTAGAGAAGAATGTGTATTCTGTTGCTTTGGAATGGAATGTTCTGAATGTATCTGTGATGTCCATCTGGTACAGTGTGTCATTTAAGGCCTTTATTTCCTTGTTGATCTTTTGCTTGGATAATCTGTCCATTTCAGTGAGGGGGACGTTAAAGTCCCCTACTATTATTGTGTTATTGTTGATGTGTTGTTTTGATTTTGTTATTAATTGGTTTATATAGTTGGATGCTCCCATGTTAGGGGCATAGATACTTAAAATTGTTAGATCTTCTTGTTGGACAGACCCTTTGAGTATGATATAGTGTCCTTCCTCATCTCTTATTATAGTCTTTGGCTTAAAATCTAATTGATCTGTTACAAGGATTTCCACCCCAGCTTTCTTTGGATGTCTATTAGCATGGTACATTGTTTTCCACCACCTCACTTTAAAGCTGAAGCTGTCTTTGGGTCTAAAATGAGTTTCTTGTGGACAGCATATTAAGGGTTTTGTTTTTTTATCCATTCTGAAACCCCGTGTCTTTTGATTTGGGCATTTAGCCCATTTACATTCAGGCTAACTATTGAAAGATATGAATTTAGTGCCATTGTATTGCCTGTAAAGTGACTGTTACTGTATATTGTCTCTATTCCTTTCTGGTCTACTACTTTTAGGCTCTCTCTTTGCTTAGAGGACTCCTTTCAGTATTTCCTGTAGGGCTGGTTTGGTGTTTACAGATTCTTTTAGTTTTCGTTTGTCCTGGAAGCTTTTTTTCTCTCCTTCTATTTTCAGTGGTAGCCTAGCTGGATATAGTATTCTTGGCTGCATGTTTTTCCTCATTTAGTGCTCTGAATATATCATGCCAGTTCTTTCTGGCCTGCCAGGTCTCTGTGGAGAAGTCTGCTGCCAATCTAATATTTTTACCATTGTATGTTACAGACTTCTTATCCCGAGCTTAAAAGCAGACATTTTTGATTCGGACTTCTGAAACTGAAAATACATCACATATGTATATATAGTGCTATATTGTTTTCAGAATGCTTTCACATATGTTATTGCATTTGATCCATAAAACAGCCTTTATTTTTAAATTAAAAGATTTTTTTTTTTTTTTTGGTGAGCTGGGAGGAGGAGGAGAGGGAGAGAGAATTGCAGGGAGGGAGGGGCCGAGTGAGAGGGAGAAGCAGACTCCCTATGCAGGGCTCAATCCCAGGACTCTGGGATCATGACCTGAGCTGAAGGCAGATACTTAACCAATTGAACCACCCAGGCGCCCTGAGAGAGAATCTTAAGAAGACTCTGCACTGAGTGCTGAGCCTGATGCAGGACTTGATCTCATGATCCTGAGGTCATAAACCCACAAAATAGCCTTTAAAAGGCAGATGAGGGGTGCCTGGGTGGCTCAGTTGGTTAAATGACTGACTCTTGATTTTGGCTCAGGTCATGATTTCAGGGTCCTGAGATTGAGCCCTGCATCAGGCTCCATGCTTAGTGCAGAGTCTGCATGTCCCTTTCCCTCCACCCCCCGCCCCCCCCCACAACTGCTCTTGAGTGCATGTGTGGCTCTTTCTCTCTCAAATAAATAAAATCTTAAAAATAAAGCAGATGAGCAAAATGTTATTTCCATTTTAATTGAGGAGTAAAGAAGGACTTGGAGCTCTTATGTGAATTTCCTATCACTCATATAATAACCAGTAGGGCTAAGATGAGGATACAGTAATATTCTGCTCCACTTATGTTTAAAAAGGTTGAAAGAACCAATATCCACAAGTCTAGAAGAGTCATATTATGTCATATCAGCAGGCCTCATCAGTTAGTAATTATAAATGAAGCTAGCTATAATGATAGAACTTGAAATTTTTAAGATTAATACTAAAATTACTTCATGAGATTGTGGCATAGTTTTACTTGTTATTGCTGTATAATATATATACCATTCCAAAGTACAGTGGTGTAAAACAACCATCTTACTATGTTCGTGGATTTTCCCTGTTAGGAATTGGAAGTTCCGACAGTGTGTAGATAGCTTGTCTCCAGCTCAATATGTCTGCGGTCTTAGCTGAGAAGACTTAGGGGCTGGGGGTGACTTGATGGCTAGAAATGGGATTATCTGACATCTGGCATCTTCACTCATGTGTGGTGTCTGTGGTACCTTTGGTTTGGACTCAGCTTGGCTATTGGCTTAGAGTACCTATATAAGGCTTTTTCCTTTGGTCTGGTTTGCATTTCTTTAGAGTGTGAGAGCTGGGTCTCAAGAGAGTGTTCCCAGAGAGCAGGGGAAAAGTGCATGGTGCTTTTGTGACCTAGCCTTGCAAGTTACATAGCATTGATTATAGCAGTCGCAAAGGGCCATTCAAGTTCAAAGGGAGGGTGATAAAGACCCCACTGATTCATTGAAAGAATGTCAAGGTTATAAGAAGGGCTGATGGGAAATATTGTTGTAGCTGTCTTTGAAAAATAGAATCTACCTTATGGAGGATTGTTAAAAAAGGAAAGGGTTTGAATAAATTCATATCTGATTCATGTCCCTGAGTCATGGTCTTTTTCCGTTGTCATTTGCTGCTGTTAACATAAAAAGTGTTCATGGGGTCTGTGTAGAATTGGTTTTCTGATCCCAAGTTGGATACACTAATGGGAAGAAAATACCTGCATCTTTCTGCTTTATATTTTGCCATTCTTTTTCCTGATCTGTATTAAAATGATAGTCTAGCTAATAGGTGTTTAAATCTTTAAAAAAATATTTGTTTACTTGAGAAAGAGAGCAAGAGAGGGAGAGGCCTCATGGCATGTTTAGTGTGCTTAAAATTGTCTTATATGAAAATGGTCAGAGTTAATACAAACTGGATTTTACTAGCATATGCACTGGTTTTTGTTGTTGTTGTTGTTGCTGTAAGTTCCTGGATTTCAGTTATGGTACACAGTGATAAAGCATCCCCCTCACCCCCAAAGAATCACTGTAGTTATTTGGTATTATATTTTGGACAGAAAATTTAGCATCAAATAAATAAGTTCAAAACTATGTCAGAAAAATTAAAGCTTCTGTAAAAATATGTTAAGATATAAACTGCTAACATTAAGCTGCAAGTTCTGTAAATTGTACATAAATGTTGGCATATGCTGACTGTGGAAGCCTTCCAGGTTCAATGTAAGTTTCATGATATATGGGTTCTTTTCTGGGTTGACTCCAGCCACCCAGGCAAGACCTCAAATACTGGTATTTACACTGGTTGATTTGACCCAAGGTCCTGCACCCAGCTTTCCAGTAGTAGATAACTGACATTTTTCGTGCACAAGGAATGAATCTGTCTCTGGGGAGATTTGTGGTAATTAAGCTCATCAGAATGAAGCAAGAATCACAGCTCTTGGGCAGATAATTTCATTTATCCATTTTGCTACTGTGGTATCTTTTCCTTCTATGTATCTTAAAAATCCTGCCTTTCAGTGCCACTACTTTTGCTTTATTTTTATTTATTTTTTAAAAAAGATTTTATTTACTTGAGACAGAGAGTGAGAGAGGGAGAAGCAGACTCCCTGCTGAGCAGAGAGCCCAGCATGGGGCTCCATCCCAGAACCCTGAGTTCATGACCTGAGCCAAGGCAGGTCTTAATTGACTGAGCCACCCAGGCACACCGCTTTTGCTTTAAACAGTTATCTTTTTAAAGAAATCATAAGAAAAGAACAGCATATTCTTTTATCTTTACCACTTATTTACTGTTTAGAGTGGTTTTCATTCCTGAAAATTTGGTTTTGAATTTGATATTTCTTTTTATCCCGACAATTTCCTTTTCTGTTAGTTGTATTGCGTATTTGCTTTCACAAGTTCTCTTGGCCTTTGTTTATCTAAAAGTCATTATTTAACCCTGTTTTTGAAGGGTATTGAATTTTCCAGTGACAGTTTTTTCCTCTCACCACTTTAAAGACAACCTCTGACTTAACATTGCCTTTACTCATATTGTTTTTTCCTTGTATGTAATGTTTCTTTTTCCCTGACTGCTCTCAAGATTTTGTAGTCATTATTGGTTTGCAGTAGTGTGACTTTGATGTGACTAGGTATCTTTCATTGTATTTGCTTGAGCTTTGATTTGTAAGGGCTCTCCCTTACCCCTTGAGTTAATCAGTATTCTTTCATTATTTCTGAAACTCTTTATTTTTTTTAAGTGCCCCGTTCTCTCCTTCTGGGACTCCATTTGTACCTACGTAAGACATTCTGAGGTTTCTGACTAGATAGACTGAGTGCTTATACCATTAGCTCTGATTTAAAATACATTGAGTTCACCTCTAATCTCAAAGGCTATTGAATTTGACAGTTAAGAGGTCATTGGTGACCTTAATTGTGGGTAGAGAGTGGGAAATGACCTTAACTGTGGGTAGTGAGTGGAAAGTGAAATCTGTACAAGAAAGAGTTGAAGGGTGAAGAGGATTGAAGAAATGGAGGGACTTACTGCTGTAGCTGTGTTTGGTTTTTTGTTTGTTTGTTTGTTTGCCCCATCCCTATGTTTGTGACTCAGCATTTTGTTTCATTTTTAGGCTTTTACCGCATTCCTCTTTCTCCCCTCTTTTTTTTTTTTTTTAAATGTTCTGGGAAAATACCAGCCAGTTTATGACATGATTTCTAGGCATGTAATTGCTATAATAAACTGTGCTTAAAGAAGAGTGTTTTACTCAAGGAGTTAATATTTTTCTTGATTTGGTGTGACTTGTGGATGGAAGACCTCTGACATTGGTTATTTAACTGGCATCTTGTTTATTTATCTTTATATATCAGGAAAACTGTGGCCAGTAACACACACAAGAGCCATTTTGCCTTGTGAGTTGTTGCAATACTTGTTGGAAGCAGGTCTCTATATTGGCTTTTGCTTTATTTTGTTTTAATGGGTGCTAGAACATCATTGAATAATACTATTACCAGGATAAATGTGTTATAAAGTTCTTTGTGAAGTAAATAGATTTCAGTTTTTAATAACATAGTTAAGGATGACTTCATTAGGTAATTTTTTTAACTAGATAATCTTCTATATATAAATAATTATGTATCTTCATTTGATCAACTTTGAAGTTTTAAGTTTAAATTTTTTTTGTGGTTAGCATGCTTGTATTAAGTTTGAAATTTTATATGAATGTTTTGTGTAGCTGAATATAAAGGGTTGAAAACAAAACAAAGAAAACAAACGAAAGACCACCTAAATCTAGTATAGAGTTCTAGGCAGAATTTTCGACTTCCTCAAGTTTTCATTTGATAATGCTGTAGTCAAGGATGAAATGAACAGTTTCAAAACAGAACAGAACAGAAACAGAATTTCGAACATTGACTATGTTATAAGTAGTGTTTTAGAATAAAGACTGCTTAAAATTGAGCCTGTTTTAGAGTGACGTTGCTTTCATGATTCCAAGATGACTCTGCATTTTACTACTTCTTTATTTTGGAGTATTTTAACCATAAAAATTGCAGAATTTGGCAGACTCTTGATCAGAAATGCATTGTTATTGCACATGGTTACATCCTTGGGTGTGTTATCTTTTGGATATTGGATATTGGATATGGAATGTTATCTTTTCTTTCCCTCCCCAGTTCAAAGCAGTATTCAACGATTTCAAGAGAAGTTTTTTATTTTTGCTCTGACACCTCAGCAAGTTAGAGAGATATGCATATCCAGGTAAGAGGAATGTTTGGAATATGTTTCTTCATGAATGTTTGTGTATTAGTCTGCTAGGGCTGCCATTACAAAGTACAACAGACTGTGTCACTTAAACAGCAGAAATTTATTTTCTCAAAATTCAGGAGGCTTGAAGTCCAAGATTAAGGTGTCAACAGATGTGGTGTGTCCCGAGGCCTCTCTTCTTGGCCTGTAGAGGCTGCCTTCTTGCCTCACTTGACCTTTCTTCTGTGTGCATGTGCATTCCTGGTGTCTCTTTTTCTTATGAGGACACCACTTGTATTGGATTAGGGCCCCACCTGTACAACCTTATTTAATTGTAATTACCTCTTTAAAGTTCCCATCTTCACGTAAGGTCAGATTGGGGGGTCAGGTCTTCAACCTGAATTTTGGGGAGACACAGTTCAGTCCATAACAATTGGACTTTGTTCCTTAAGAAAGCATAGTGTATATTGACTAAAGTTAGCCAAATCCTTAATAAATACTCTGTATTAGAAAACAGTTTAATCTTTGACTAAACCCCAGCTTATTTTTTTGAATTACTTTTTGGCAATAACTTTTTTTAATGAAAATTTTATTCCAGGTGTAGCAACATAAAAAAGAATTTGTGACAACGGCCCAAAGATAGGATGTCTATAAATTTTATCATTCAAATTGAGGCACTTTAAGAGTTAAAGTAGACATCACGTTCTTATCCCAGAAAAATTAATAAACTGGCACTGTTCTGAGCTATGTGGTCACCAAGACTATAAAATTAGTAGAAATCTAAAAACCATTATGGAAAGTACTCTTCGCTTTGCCATTTAGAAAAATTGGAGAAACAAAATAGACACATTTATAAAGAGCAAATGAGCTAAGATGTAAAAGGAAAGAAAAAGAAATATGTAGTGTATACTTTTCCAGTTAAAAATATAGTCATCTTTGGTGTTAATAATATGCATGTGACTCTTTAAAATTGCATTCTGAAAGATTTAGTATAACCAAACTTAGGCTGTAGGAGGTTAAATGATTTTCCTGGGACTGTAGAGTTAAAAGTAGAAGAGTTGAACAAATTAGAGGTCTTTTGCCTCCTTTCAGCTATTCATTTGAATGCTCATCCTCTCTGAGATGTTAATAATTTACAAAAATGAGGATTCTGTAGTTAAGTTTTGGAAATTTTGTATTCAACACAATTACATAAGTTATTCAAGGGTGGACTTTTTGGTCTTTAGTTTCTTCATGTGCCCGGCCAGTCTCTCAGATGGTGAATCCAAACTGTCAGGCCTCAAGTCTCTTCAAAGCACCCTAACATCCTGAAGATGCTCTCTTTATGTGGAAGAGTCTGTGGCAAAGTTTTAGATTCTTTCATTAATCATATCATCTTTACTAATACATACATATAGTGAGAGTGCTGTTGTCAAAATCTCAAATGATTGTACGTTCCGACCTTGTAAAGTTTGATCTCTCACAGAGTATTGCATAGACCGCCTCTTGCACAGGCGGGGGAAAAGTGTTGAAAACTAAGATTAAAGAAAAAAAAAAAAGTACAAGGATTACTCCAAAAGATCCAATATCCAAAATAATAGGAGTTTCAGAAAACAGAAAATCCAGAGGAGCAATTTATCAAAGAAGTAAAATGAATGTAGCCTGCTGTGGTTCATTTTCACCAGGAGCAAGACATTGCAGTGAGTTTTTATAAATTTGGAAGTACTTTCAATCTTGGGGATAGTAATAAATCAACTAACAGATAAATCAACAAATTGAAATTTTCAAAAAATTAATTTATATTATTAAAATTATATTTTATATCCAAAACCTTATCTTTAATTTTAAGTCTTGTTTGTTATTCAGTGATGATCCCTTGCTTGAGGTCGTTTACTCTGTATTAGGTACAAATTACTGTATTACATAATACAGCCTCTCTTGCTAATGAACCAGTTCATACACATAAAATGGTCTTGGCATAGCACGGTGTCAGATGAAGAGATCCAATTTTAGTAATTACAAATAACTGATTTATAGGAGGATGAGATTACTATTAATGTTGGTGGTCTGGGAAGGCTTCAAGAATGTTGCGTGGGTCTTTGAGGGAAGGAGATTATTTAGAGTGTGTCAGATTTAAAGATACAGATTTCAGGGTACATTTTTAAATGAACAAAACCAAGCCATCAAAATGTGAATAATTTACTACCAGTTGCCCTAGAAAGGTAGAAGTGTGTGAAATTTGCTTAAGTGTCTAAAATATGTCTAGACAAATACGATCAGCTCCCTCTGTACAGGGGAATGGATGACCAGGGCCAGAGTTGGGATCGTGTTTTCACTTTATATCCTTTTTATATATTTTTGAAGTTTGAACTATGTGAATTATATTAAGTAGTCCAAATATGAATGACTAAAAAATCTCATCTAAACATTTTGATCATGTTCTAGAGCTGGATGGTAGTGTGATTGTACAACAGTGTGAGTATACTTAATGCCACAGAACTATACACTTAAAAATGGTTAACATGATAAATTTTATGTATCTTATGTATAAAAATTAAAAAAAAATAGAAGGCTATTTGTAGTTCTCCTTCCAAAGAAAACAAAATAAATCACATACACATAAAGACAAAGCCAGAGTCATATAAAATAATACAAAATCTTCTCCCTAATGAGTAGAAGTGAAAGTTTGGTACCCATTACCCAACTTCAGTAATTATCAACACTTTGGCAGTCTGGATGTAACCCCCCACCTTTTTCCTAAAATGTATTTTTTAAAGATATTATTTATGAGAGAGCATGCATCAGCAGTGGGGAGGGGCAGAGGAAAAAGCAGACTCCCTGCTGAGCAGGGAGCCAAGGACATGGGGCTGGATTCCAGGACCCCAGGATCATGACCTGAGCTGAAGTCAGACACTTAACTGACTGATCCACCCAGGTGCCCCCTTTCTAAAATATTTTAAAGGAAATCAACAAGCATCGTATAATTTCAGCTGGAAATACCTCAAGATGGATCTTTAATTAGTTCTTAATATAATCGCAATAAAATAATAATTCCTTAATATAAAACAATGACTAGCCCATATTCAGATTTTCTTAGTTGTTTCTGTATTTAAACATGGCCCATGTAATTACTTTTGATTTATCTCCCAAGATTTTTTTGAAAAACTTTACTTTGAAGTAATTATAGATTTATAGAAAAGTTATGAAAATAGATATGCTCTTTACCCAGCTTCAACTTGCGTAACCATAGTGCAGTTATCAAAACCAAGAAATTAACCTTGGGATGATACTGTTAACCAAACTATAGGTTTTATTCAGATTTCACCAGTTTTTTTGCTAATGAACTTTTATTCCTAGATCCAATTCAAGATCCCAAATTACCTTTGTTAGTCTCATGTTAGTCTCTTTCAGTCTGTGACAGTTTCTTAGTTCTTGTCTTTCATAACTTTTGATAGTTTTGAAGAGTCCTGGCCAGGTATTTTGTAAAATATTGGGTTTGTCTGATATTTTTTCACGAGATTAAGCATTTTGGGCAAGAATTGAGTTATATGCCCTTCTTAGTGTATCATGTTGGGCTACATAATATTGATCACTTGGGTAAGGTACTCTCTACTAGATTTTGGCACTATAGAGTTGTGTTTTTTCCTTCTTTAGTAATAAATATCTTGGGGGAGAGACTTTGAGACAAGGCACATATTCTGTTTCTCTTCAAATTTTTGCCCACTGATTTAGCATTCACTGATGGAACTTTTCCTTCAGCAGTTGCTTTGTCATAAACACTCTTGTGTTCCAGTGGTGTGATTTTCTGATGTCCTTATTCTTTTTCACATTAGAGTTATTTTGTAAGGAAGAGCTGTCCCTTCTCCCCCATTTACTTATTCAGTCATTTACTTGTATCTGCGTAGGTTCTTGAGTAATCTGGATTTTAATGCAGTGCTGTGATAATTTTAATTTATGTTGTTCAGACTGGTCTACCTCTGGCTGTTGGCTGATCTTTCATTTGGCTCCTGTGCCCTTTGGTTCCTGAGCACTGCTTTACTTTTTGGCACCACAGGGTGCTCTAGGTTCATTTTGTAATTTCTCTGCCCCAGTTCTGGAATCGATCACTTCTCCAAAGAGCTCTGTTTCCACTCTTAGAATATTTCTTACCACTGTCCTTGAAAAAAAACGGTTCCTTGACTTTGTAGCATATTACACGTGCTGGATTTAGATCCAGAGGTACTTCCTGTGGTGTCATTTAACTTCTGTGCCTGTGGTTCTCACACTTTGCTGCATATTAGAATCACCTGAGAGCTTTTAGGAATCTGAATACCCATGTTTCGTTCATACCAATTCTGTTAGAATTCTGAGGATGGAACCTAGTTTGTAAAGCTCCCTAGGTGTTCCCAGTATCTGACAAATTTGAGAACCCCTGCTGTGCGTCCAGCTTCTCCCCTAGCCTGTCATGGTAGTAAGGTCTAAATGAGGCTCGGATACATTCAGGTTCAGATTGTTTTTGTTCTTTTCTTATTCCGTCTTGTGAAGATTCATCAGTGAGTTCAGTTCTCTTCTTGGTTTTAGCACTCCCCTTCCATTTGCTACTAGTGCCTCCCTAGTCATCCCATCTCAGCTTCTCACACTGACTTCTCTTGTGGGTTCCCAGGAATCAGTCTGTGATTCCCTTCTCACTACTCTGATAGTTTTTTGTGAATGTGCGTTGTTATTTTTATGTTGCTGGCTGCAAGATCTCCACTTTGCTCTAGAGTCCATATTTGCTGTCCCTGCCTCGATGACACACAGGTACATCAAACAGAGCACATTCAGAATTGAACTTTCGTTCCGCCCAAACTTGCTTGTTTATCTTTTGTTCTTTCATTTATTCATTTAGCTTCACGGCATGTATTTATTTGCTGCCTATTATGATCCAGGCAGTGTTCCCAGCACCAGGGGTGCAAAGTTGAAAAAATAAACTGGCTTCAAGGAGATTTGTGCTTGCTATATTTCCTCCCACTACCCATTTCGTTAATGCCGTGAGATTTGCGCAGCCACAGAGCCCCCTTTGTATTATCCCACACCTCATCCACCACGTCCTGTCGGTTTGCTGCACTCTACTGATCCTTCTTGTATGTCTCTTTCACGATTTAAAACATGATGCAACTCTACCCTTTAGGGAGCTAGCATGGTCTTTGGAATAATACCAAGTGGAATGTGAATACTGGCCCAACCATTTAGACCTGTCTCTGTGCCCCTGGGTAAGTTACTAAAGCCCATTGAATCTTATTTACCCAATGTAACATAGGAAAAATAATCACCACCTCACTCAGTGGCTGGGGCATTGAATGTCATAACTCGCTTTACTTCTTACCCTGGTGAGTAGCCTTATCCCCATTCCAAAACCTGGGCCCCACCCTAGATGCTCCCCTATTTATCCTGCCTTCTGTATCTAGTCAGTCACTGAATTCTGTTTTATGCCTAAATATCACTCAGTGATGTTTACCTTTAAGTAGCTTTTGAGCCCTCATCTTTTGCTGATAGAGTTGCAGTGGTCCCCTAACTCTTCTGCTAACTGTGTGAGCGTTCTAAATCCCATTCAGTGTTCTCTCTTCTGTGTTTAAAACCCTGGAGTGAGGGACGCCGGGGTGGCTCAGTTGGTTAAGCGGCTGCCTTTGGCTCAGGTCATGATCCCAGCGTCCTGGGATCGAGCCCCACATCAGGCTCCTTGCTCGGCAGGGAGCCTGCTTCTCCCTCTGCCTCTGCCTGCCACTCTGTCTGCCTGTGCTCGCTCTCTCTCTCTCCCTCTCTCTCTGACAAATAAATAAATTTAAAACAAAATAAAACAAAACAAAAAACCCTGCAGTGATAGCTCGTGAAGTCCACACTCCGTTGCCTGGCAGTTCTCTGCAGCATCTTGTTCTACTCATCTTCTGTCTCATTGCATCTCCTATCACTCTACTCTTCCCCAGCAGCTGGGCTGTCATAGCTCTGTCCCTTTGCATATCCTCTTCCTCCCCATTCTGTTTGGCAAACTTGAAGTGTATTTTAGGGCCAGTTCTAGTCTTAGCTTCTCTGTGATGCCTTTCCAGATTTTCCCAAACACACACTTTGTCTCACTGTACTACATACTTACTTTCTTTTAAAGCTTCATTGCATTTATTTGACTACTTGAATTTACAAACTCGATGACAACATCTTACTCCTTTTTATATTCTCAAAGCCTGTCACAGTGCCTGACATACAGTAAAATGCCTGTTTTGTATTTGATGAATGAGATGAACATGTGAAAGTTCCCAGAATGGTGACTGGCAGAAATTTGAATGTCAGAAGATGCTTACTCAATTACTCCTCATGTTTGTGAACATATATAGCACTTGCATTTCCCAGTTGATGTTCATTTCCCTTACTGGCATAAAGTATAAGTCCTTAGGCAAGCTATTTAAAACCCTTTCCATCATTTTCCCATCTATCTTTTTAGTATGTCTTTTGCCATTTCTCTTTTTTCAGATTATGTTTCCCAACCCAACAAGATTTTGTTAGGTATCTCTGGTTGATCTTCCCCCTTTGCTTTCGCTGAGAATCTGCACCAGTGAAGTCACTGTTAATGATGGAATTGTGTCTAAGTAGAAATAGGCAGAACCACTGATGTACAAACCTTACTTTCTAGTTTGACTGGACTGTGATAAATGCCTTGAACTTTTTTTTTAAGATTTTATTTATTTATTTGACAGAGAGCACAACTTGGCAGATAGGGAGCACAAGTTGACAGGCAGGCAGAGAGAGAGGAGGAAGCAGGCTCCCTGCTGAGCAGAGAGCCGGATGGGGGCTCGATCCCAGGACCCAGGGATCATGACCCTAGCCGAAGGCAGAGGCTTTAACCCACTGAGCCACCCAGGTGCCCCAATGCCTTGAACTTTTAAGACAAAGTAAAACTTGAATCTTTTCCATAGCACCTGTTTTTTTGTAAAGTACCATAACATTTGCCACATTTTATTTTAGTAGTATATATCTGTTACCTACTAGCATGAGACCTTTGAGAGCAAATATTGTGTCTTTGTTGCTGAACCAGCACCCAGACTGAAACGTTTTTTGATTTATATGAAGGGAATGGTATGGGCTACTCACAAGAGGTCAGTGTTGTCTAGAGCGTGGGGATATTTTGAATAGACATTTGAGAAGGTGGAGGCTACCGGCGAGGGAAAGTAAAAGCAGGGTCAATAATCATAGCAGCCGGCTGCTCACACTGGTTGAGTGAGTACTTTATACTTCCAGGCACTTTACATGTATCATTAACACATCTAATCATTGCAATAGCTTCATAATTTTCCATCTTTAATAGCTGTAGAAACAGAGGCACAGGGAGGTTAAATAGTTTGCCTAAGGTCCTACAGTTTGGGACTGTAGAACTCAAGCTGGTCACTTGTGGTGCTTTACTGCCTTCCAGTGAACATAGTGACAGAAGACTGGCCCAGTTAGAGCAAGGTGAGCGCAAAATGTACTCTTAAGATAGGACTGATTTCTAGTACTTTTTTCTTTGATGGAGTCCAGGATTGATGATAATGGCTAAGGACAATACTTTTACACTATAACGTGCATTCATGTCACTTGGGGAGCTCGTTAAAATGCAGATTCTAATTTTGCATGTCTGCAGTGGGGCCTGAGATTCTGCATTTCTGACAGGCTCCCAAGCAATCACAGTGCTGCTTCACTGTGGGCTCCTTAGTGACAAGGCTTTGGAAGGTTCAGTGCCAAAAATATTTTATATGGGACTCTATTAGGTTCTCATGTAGAAATTCTAAGAGGTTCTGTGTCCTTAATTGGATATTAATTATGAAGTTGCCATGGTACAGAGATGCTGAGACTCTAGGCACTCGTTCTTCATTTTGGTTCTATATTAGAATCACAAGCTATAAAAGCTAAAGCTCAGTCTGCATTCCAGACCAATAGTCTAGTGAATGGGTTCTTACGTATTTTTTTTTTAAAGTCACATGATTAAAATGCTCAGCCAAGGGAGCACCTGGGTAGCTCAGGGGGTTAAGCCTCTGCCTTTAGCTCAGGTCATGGTCTCAGGGTCCTGGGATCGAGCCCCACATCCCTGCCAAGCAGGGAGCCTGCTTCCCCCTCTCTCTGACTGCCTCTCTGCCTACTTGTGATTTCTCTCTTTGTCAAATAAATAAAATCTTTAAAAATAAAATAAAATAAAATGCTCAGCCAAGGTAAGAACGATTATGAGCAAACAAATTAATTTATTAATCTCCTTTAGAACCGAGGGTACTTCTTTTCATGTTAACCAAATCTGTTGCCTATTGAAATAAATACTGCATCACGAAAGTTCCTGTGAATTGAAAATACCTTAAAATTGCTGTAAAGACATGACTAAATGTTAAGTAAATGAGGGGTTCTCATCACTATGGTGTTTTGATTAAGTCTTGTGCTATTAGTAGGGGAGTATTAATCTTTAGGAATACGAACAAAAATATTAACAATGCTTTTGTGCGAATGTTTCTGTGAATTCTCATTGTGCCTTCTCAACCCAGTTTCTTTCTCTTTCCAACAGGGATTTTTTGCCAGGTGGTAGGAGAGATTATACAGTCCAGGTTCAGCTAAGGTGAGTTTGAAATTTTCTGTTAATTTTATACTTGCTAACTATGTGCATATAGTCGTGAACTTGAAATATGTAAATATGTTTGGATACACTCTTTAAGAACAATTTTCTTTTTTTCTTTTCTTTAATACAGACTTTGCCTGGCAGAGACAAGTTGCCCTCAAGAAGACAACTATCCCAATAGTCTATGTATAAAAGTAAATGGGAAGCTGTTTCCTTTGCCTGTAAGTTGCTTTTTCTTTAGCAGGCTTGCATGTAAGTTTAGTCTAAATACTCACAAGGCGAAGAAACAATGACAACTCCATACCAATGAGCAGACTTACTATCCATGTTAAATACTTTGTTCCACTAGAGGGATTCATGACTCCTTGGAGAATTAGCTGATTCCAGGTCTGGGGGAGATGGAAAAGGTGAGCCTGGAATGTCTTGTGTCAGGAAGCAGGGGCACTGTAAAAGACTCTTAGGATCATATCAAATGATATAACAACAGGGAGTGATTGCATAGATAGGGCAGCATGTTGTGGTAGTTATCTGAATTAGTTGGGCCTTCTCCATGGATTAGATGGTAAAAGGTGGAGGCTGATGAGAGCGACTGGATGTGGAGATCAAGGATTCCAAGTTTGGGCCATGATGTGCACACCTGGGTGGGTGGATGCAACGGTATTTGATTGACAGCCCATTGTTTAAGCAGTGAAGCAGTATGTCGGCTTCAGCACTTATGATGCACACACACACATATGCACACACACACACGCACACACAGTGGGTACAGCCTGTTTCTGGCCTGATAGATAACTCTGGACTCTTCAGATCCTGTTAGTCACATCTTACAATAACACTGAATTATTGAACTGGATTGTATATCTGTCTCCACTGAGGCTTGGAATAAGTCAGTAAATTAGTGCAGCTGTGTAGAAGGCTGGCGAAGCCACAATCAGAAAAGTAGGAGAGCATGGCCTGTTTGTCAAGCCCTGCAAAGTGGAGGTGCATTTCACCCAGGATATGCTGTGAGAAACAGTAATTTCATGAGGATGCTAAGTTGCTATTTCAGCAACAGAGACTACAGAGAAGGAGGTGGTTTAGTATCCCTGCTGAGCATGAGGCTTGGCTCTGGAATAAATATGTAAGCAACACACATGAATAGCTAGCTGAGCAGGCAGGATGATGTGGTCTAGGACTCTGGGCTCTACCAGAGCCAGATGATTGTCATTGAGCACCACCCCCTCTACCCTCGGCCGCCACAAGGTGAAGACAATCCATGGCCAAAGCCAATTCTTGTAGTCAAATACCTGACTTGATTGTCAGGAGTCCTGTTTTGTCTCTTGATAGCCTGGGGATTTAGAGACCTGAGAAGTACCTATTTCATGAATTTTAAAGAGTTTGAGCAATACTGCACTGTTGCTGCTTGGCTCTTTTTGAAAGATGTCTGTGGGGCTGAGCCATTTGAGATAGTCCTTTGGGAATGAACGAGGAAATTGCAGAGATGGAGTAGATGTTGGTTAGGAGAAATGCTTACATGGCCTCATGCTTGTTCAAGATCCAGATGGGACATTTTGCTTCTCAAGTTTCTGGCAATGAGCAACAGTAGATTCTTAGGGGCTGTCTTTTATCTGGATAGATCATACAAAGATCTGAACCAAGGGAAGAGGCAATTTTCCTTGCAACTGAAGGCCACCCAATGCCAGTGGATGGCCACATGTGTGACGAAGGAATCCCGGGAAAATCACAGATTGTGGAATGCCTCTACACACTTTCAATGACCATTCATACCCAGTTTTCTTTGTCTGAGACCTGTTAAAATTTCTTTGACCTTCATTTTTGTTCCTCTTTAACCCTCTCACCACCTTGGAAGATTTAACTGTGAAGATCTTTTTGGTATCTAGGCCTACCTTGAAGACCTGTCCAGTATCATGTGGCTGTGCCAATGATGGGGACTATCTGAAATGTGTGAGGTTCTGCCTAAACTCCAGCATTGCTGCAGAAAATATGGTGGTTACAGGTTCCACAAAATACTCCAAATGGAGCAGTGTTATTCTTTGGGATGGCATCTTCATCCATGAGCTTTATCTATGGAAATCTCTGAATGTGTCACTCTTCAGTCCTTTTGAGAGCGAAGAAATTAGGCAGTTGAGTACTTTCTCTGGTAGATTGTTACTCAGTCACTGTTGGTTTCTTTCCCAAAGCACCAACTAACCCTTCAGTGCTTATATTAGACTATTTGTGAATATATCAGTTACTGTGTAGTGAGTCTGGTCCTCTCCTCTGGAGCCAGGGGCCTTCAGTGGCTCCAAGGACTCTTGAAGGAGGTGAAAAAAGGGAGCCTTAGGACAAAGGGAAAGACAGATTTCAAAAACAGAAAGCAATGGGGGCTTGGGTGGGGGAGGGGGGCTTTCCTGACCTAATTAGGCCATCCCAGAGATCAAATGCCAGACTTTCCTAAAGAGAGGCTTTTTGACTCTGTGACCTTCTGTGGAACAGCTGATGTAAATTTACATCCAACTGATAGAAAACTCCTTAAACCACTTCTTGATCCACAATTGCTACTGATTGGGGTAATGAAATACAGAGCCTTTAGTAGCATGATGCAGGTTTATGAAAATCATGGGAGTATACTGCAGCCTCAGAAGAGGAAACTTTACTGACCTTTTAGAAATTAGTATGTTGAACTCCTCACCAGCATGGAGATCTCAGGGACTTTGTTCCAGTTGTAAGAACATTGACAGGTCACAGAGAATTTCGACATGTGATCCTTGCCCATGATCCTAGTTTATCGCACAGCAAATCCTAGAGAATAAGCTTGACACAGTCATGGAATTTCCCATGAGAACTATGAATATATTTGGATTTGTGTCCTGGAACCAGTCTCTCTGTGTAGACCTTATTGCAGTATCCAGTTATTATGGAACCATGGTACTGCATGTACAAAGAGAAAGCTGAATGAGAAATAGCATTACCTTGATAATAGCAATGTGTCCCTGGATTCTTAAGGGTCAAATAGTGATGAAAGCAGTTCCTCTACTGTTTTACCAATGAGTTTTAGGAGATGCCTTCATGCATCAGTTTTTTGTTTTGTTTTTAAAGATTTTATTTATTTATTTGATAGACAGGGATCACAAGTAGGCAGAGAGGCAGGCAGGCAGAGAGAGGGGAAGCAGGCTCCCCACTGAGCAGAGAGCCTGATGCGGGGCTCGATCCCAGGACCCTGGGATCATGACCTGAGCTGAAGGCAGAGGCTTTTAACCCACTGAGCCACCAAGGTGCCCCAATGCATCAGATTTTCAGATCCCTTAATACAAGGGATTAAGATCCCTTAATATAAGGACAACAGTAAGCAGCTCACAGCAGGACTTGAAGGACATGTGCAGCATGGACAGATAAAAGTGAAACTGTCTCTGAGAGTATCCCCCTTTCCCCATCTTTGGCTCCCAGGGCTGCCAGTGTGCAAACTGATAGAAGATGAGAAAATTTTATGTTTTTAAGAACAGAAGAAAAGGAAGGAGAAAATGACCCTGTTTGCTTAGAATGATTTTGAGAGGCTGAATTATTTTTCTTTTTAAACAGATTTTGAGGGACGCCTGGGTGGCTCAGTTGGTTAAGCAGCTGCCTTCGGCTCAGGTCATGATCCCAGGGTCCTGGGATCGAGTCCCACATCAGGCTCCTTGCTCGGCAGGGAGCCTGCTTCTCCCTCTGCCTCTGCCTGCCACTCTGTCTGCCGGTGCTCGCTCTCTCCCTCTCTCTGACAAATAAATAAATTAAAAAAAAAACAAAAAACATTTAAACAGATTTTGAGAAACTTCTGTAAATCTGTGGAGCTGTTAACGTTGTGGGATATCGTACAATTGGGTTGACAGTGGGGAGTATTACTTGGAAAGATTTTGTAGAATGGAGAGGATATGTGCTACAATTCAGCTGGCAGAAATCAAATATTTCCTCTCGATATAGTCAGAAGTCTTGGTATTCACGCTCTTATCCTAATATATTCTATTTCTGTGTTCATGGATTTCTTTTTTCTCATATATGTATTTTCCTTTGTGTATTAGTTATGCAATGGTCTGCCTCACGGTAAACCTGGACTGAGGTAAAGTCAATATTTTCTTTTAAACATACACTTCTGTCCCCCAATTTAATCAGATTACTGTGGCCCAAGATGGGATTATCTAAAAGATAATACTACAGTGAACTCAAAGCTATCAAATATATGATTGAGTTTATAATTACATTGAAATAAACCATTGGAGGTTGTACTGATTGAGTATTCTAAAAATTGATAAAGGCAGAGAGTCATTGATTTCAGGGTAGTCAGACATGTGCACAGTCCAGTTTTTTTATGGAAACATTTTAACTAACATAAGCAAAAGGAATAATGGATTAGAAAATCATTCTTTTCAAATCCATAATTATATAATCAATCTAGGTAACCATCAATGGGTGCTAAAACTATTAGGTCAAAGCTTGATGGGGAATGTTACCATGGAGGGGTCAGGCTGACATTAGCTGAATTCCTCATCAGTCTTGACATCACTGTAAACTGGGGCAAACTCATTACGTGCCTCATGATGTGGTACGTGTGGAGTACGTAACACTCCCTATGAAGTTTTGTGTCTGAAGATTCAAATCTGAATCAAATCAAGCCTACACAACTGGCTACCAGCTTAAAATGTCTACAGGAGATGGAGTAGCAGAACTTTATACCATGAGGAAGCCTCATGCAAAAAGTGAGATCATTCTTCAGGTCAGAAGTCTTGGTATCAACAAAAAATGACAGTCAAAAAGAAGAAGAGAGGGTGGGG